>JAUTBQ010112195.1:0-36700 GCA_032361185.1 Lepetodrilus ovalis | reverse complement strand
CCTATAAGGCTGGTACTATAAGGCTGGGGGTATGTCATGGACCCCAAATTCAGCGTTATATCGAGGGGACACTGTATGTATACATTTGTTTATGATCAATGTTGCACCTTATAGATGGAATTAGTGCTTTACACTGCAGTAGGAATATTTCACCAATTTGTGAGACGGCAACCAATAACAAACTACACATATATTGAGTCTGATAATAAATATTAAACATTTGATAAAAATAAGTAGCGGTATGTCATTACTTTTCAAAGTATGCGACCAAAATATCACAAATACGTCAAAACGTAAAATATTTTAGTTGAAAATCATGAATATTGTGGGTTTCTTTTTTTTTTCAAGAATGACGTTAGAACTTTTCTCCAAATGATTCCAATGAAGACGACACTAGCCAGTAATGATTTCAATCAATGTTGCTGGTGCAGCCAGACATCTATAGAGTAACTTGGGGGCAGTGATCTAACTCAGACCGCCACTTGGGCCTATTTATATAGTACAGTGGTCTATGGACCTCTATCAGACATTTAGTCCCATTCAAAGTTAGAAATGTATTTATTCAACCAAATACAACCATTACTTACACCAAGACATAAAACATCTTGATAATAAAAACTTGTTTAAAGCTACATGAGTCCAGATTCAGTATAAAGTGATGAGACAAATTCCTTCTTAGGAATAAAGATTGTTTTAAAATATTTATTATTTTATTAAATTAGAAATATGTTTCTTTACAGAAACATTATCATGGAAATGAAAGTAAAAATATATTGAATTTAACAATGCATCCAAATTTCTTTAGACAAAATTAACGTAAATAGAATGTTTCCATCATCATGGAAATGTTTTTTTGCCCTCAAGAACTTGTTTTTCTTCAGCTTTTCACAGAGTACATCTTTTCACAGGTAAACTAATATCTTCTCAAAATAACTCCTAAACCATTAAGAAAGAAAGGGGGAGGGGGCGGGGGGGAGAAGAAGAAGAAAAAAAAGTGAGAAAAAAATCTCTTCCTAATATTTCTCTTTGCTCCACTTTTTGTACTTGGCGGAATGCGAATGTGATAGTTTATTTGATAACCCATGGGACAGAATAGCTTCTATACATCCCTGTCCAAAAATCTTAAGGCATTGCAACTTTGAACCTACAAACTACCAGAAATAATGGCAGCTCATTTTCTTGTTGATCTCAAATATTTAGTAGCGATCTTGTGAGACAAAGAGGCTACTGGTATTTCAACAGGCGAACCTTAAAGGGGAGAGGTGACCCCCCTCCAATCGCAAACAATTGCTGCCCCCTGGTTTCATAGCATACTCCCATAATATGACCAGGCTGGAAAATTAAGTCCCGACGAATCATGTTCTTGAAATAATTATAATAATGCTAATATCTCCACAGATCAGTTCCCCGTAAATATCTAGAAAAACGATAATCTAATATGAATTTTTTTTATCTAATAATTTGAAATGCATGAAATATGAAATTTATTCCAATACATATGAATTAATATTTATTTAAATTCGGAGAAATAATATACGTTTTTTTACCTGTTAGCATTTTGTTAAGGACTGAATTCATTTAAGTAGTATGAGTTCTAATAAATATTGAGGTTGAATTTTGAAACATTCTGAGTAAATAACAACCAAAATGAAAGACCAGTCTACATTAGTATTCGCCTGTCATAATTGTCTTAATCGTCAAAGCACACGAGGAAACGCCCCTCATTTCAAACCGAACAAGTCATTTGGCTTGTCACAGTATACAGATAGGGCCTTAATTTCTCTCCCGACAACCTTTTAATACATATCCCCCTGAGGCTGTAGGACAGAAGATACTCTTAATTGTCAAATCAATGCACGAACATCACAACATCTGCAGCTAAAACCATCGACAGAAAAACAGTCCGTTTTAATTGCTATCTATTTGCCTGTCTTTGAAGTGATGGGTTGTTCCATCGGGAGAGGGAAATACTATTTAATGTCTATTTCTCCACCTTCCTTATATCTCGCCATATAATTAATTTCCAGAACACCAGATCCGCTTTTAATTGACTTTTATAATTAAAGCAGAACCGAATCGCTGGATTTTCTCAAGACCAACCATAAATGTCATCAGAAATGGCGTGACCTTTTTCGTATTAATGAATAAAAGATGTTCATTAAGAATTCTTGATTTGCTTCTTCAATATCAAAATTAGTTAATTAAGATTTAGTCGGAAACTGAAACTATAAATTCCACAAGTCGAAATCCCAGTGGAAAGAGAAAAGCAACAGGTAGCATGCACACAAAGGCCTTTAAACTGTAATTGTCGAATAAAGTCTTAACAGCAAGTGTTGATATTGTATCGATGGAAATGTTACAAAAATAAGCTTCAGATGACATTGCTACAAAGTACAAATGTAAAATGTATTTATATGAATATCAGGATGTCTTTCAAATCAGACAACTCACAAGGAAAATAATTGAAATAAATTACAAATGTCTTCTGCGTACATTGACAGTGACGCTTATTTTCATTCTTGACGAAAACCCATTTGGGCGATATTATTGGATATGTCAATTACAGCGAAAGGAAAGTATATGTTCAATAAACATTATCATTTGCTCTGCGTAGCCTCGATTCACCATACGCTGCGTTTTAAAGAGAAACACGAACAAATATGTTTATATCAGCCCATACAATCAGACTCCAGCTGTTAGGGATAATTACTTACACAAAGATGATGATGTCATTCTAACAACACAATAATACTAACCATATCGCAATACAAAGAATTAAAGCCACTATTGTACAAAATTATTTCAAAATAAGAAAAAAATATTTGTATATAAAAAGTACTACCCAGTAATATGAATCCATATTCAACACATTGGTCAATAACATGAAAATATTTATTCACTGTTCTGTGAAATCAACATTTTCTTGAAGTTGTCGACAGGAACAGTCATGGCTGCTTTAAGAGCTCATATCATACAGTGTACACTAAGAGAAGGTGTATACAAACACGTCAGAAATTAAAGCTGGTATTTAGAAACTGTCTGTGGAATTTCTTACCTGTTGTTTGACAGAAGTTATGAAAATTCTTCATCGTATTGGCCTCTAGTCTCCTCTCAATCACTCGAACTTTTAAACTGGTTGACAGATCTTCGAAAACAAGAAATTCTTCAAATTAGTTGCAGTGCATCTAAACATTTGATTAGCAAGTAAAATACACTAACCTTCATTCAATGTCCCCCCGCTAGGTATGACAAATGAACTAGTGTATTCACGTAATAAAAGAACTAATTCAGTCCGAATTTACAACATAAAATAATATCACAATAAAATATGATATTAATATCACATATGATTTTATAAATATTGAACCTAAATTTAACAACACAACAAACAACTAAAATTTCTCGTTAAAATTTTTCCACATCAGTAAATGCGAATAGAATAATTATATTTTCCAAATTATGTTCATGATTTGGTCATGATTATGAGATGGTATCTCATAGAGCTAGCTAGCCATACAACATGACAAGACTTAGTAAAGGGAAGCAACTCCTTTTAAGCTCTCACTGTAGTTGATGTGAGTGGCTTGGATTTTAACAGGGTTGCTACAGTTTCTTATATCAAGATGTGCTTGCACGGTTATGATTTGACGCAGACAGAACAATTATTATTACATATATTATTATTACCTGTACAAGTGTTAAATTAATGTTTGAGACACAATACTACAAATAACAATATCATCATCATTTCAATAATGGAAAATACTGTGACAATATTTTATATGTCCAAAGGAATTAAAATAATAAAACATCATGAATGAAGAAAATATGTACGGGTATGAAGTTACTGCATATATTAAGGTGACACATTTTCATATACATGTAATTAAATTGATTGTTACCGGGTATATCAAGGAACATGAAAAGTTTATGAAACATAAAGTCTTATTATAAGTATGAAAGTGTAAGATGCATGAAGATATGAAGACATAATTTGATGCTGATGAATAATGTTACATTGAACTCTCTTCATAAAAAGATTAATATCTGTTCAGATAATTCCTGTTTGAAAGTATGATTTATTACGATATTCTCCTATTAAATGTTTCATTCACAGCATACATTGATAACAGCTTGCCAGGTTCCACATCAGCAATGTAAATATGGCAGGCATCTTTTAAAATAAAATACATTACAGTGCCCCCTCGATATAAGGCTGTTCAATACAGAGCGGATTCGGATATAAGGCGCGGTCAGATGTGGATCCCAATTTTAATTGTTGTCATTTACCTGCACTGTTATATAAGGCTGGTACTATAAGGCTGGGGGTATGTCATGGACCCCAAATTCAGCGTTATATGGAGGGGACACTGTACTACAAGAAAACATCATCTTAATGTGTGTACTAAGTTATGCCTTGTATGAATGCTGTGTATTTATTTAATTATTTAATCCTCTCCCTGCTGCAGGCAACCGAAGATGCCATAAAGACCAGTGTCTGTGGCTAATCCAGCAGTGAGATGGTTAATAGAGGCAGTTTACAATGTAAAAAGAATTTCTCATGGAATAATATTAAAGAAATATCATTATTATTATTATTATTATTATTATTATTATTATTATTATTTGAATCCAGAAGATATGTCTGTACCTTACAGAATATATAATTAGAACTTTGCGATGAAATTTTATAGATGGTTTCAGTACATTGCTACATAACATACTTCAATGCACAGCAGATTTAGATAAACTACAGGGTCATTATATCTTATCCCATACACAAATGAAATTATATCAATTCTTTGACCAGTTATCATATTTAATTACACTACCAGTATGTATTTATGTATTTTCCTATACATTACGATAAAATGTAGATAAAATAATGTAGCACTATAAATAAGACACCATGACCTTGGTTGACCTTGACCTGGGTGTGAGATATGAGTCAAAAAAGTTATCACCGATATTATATTCCCAATAAATAACAAAACAAGTGTGATACTGTAATTTGAATTCTTCTAATAAACTGTAATTAGCAAATAATTTTGTGAGCAAGGGAATGTCTTTCACAGTAACCATCGTTCAAGTGCCATCTGTTCACTGTTCACACGTTTGATTTAGTCAATGGCGAACGGAGGTCAAGGGTCACCATAGCAATGAAGTAAAGACCAATTATTCCCCGAGTGTGACAGTGAATTCAAATTGATATCAGTAAAGTTTCCAGATGGTGCTTAACGAAAATATTTGACGTCATACAGTCTACAATTCACTTTCAATTAAAACTCACAAAATAGCAACCACGGACATCAATAATTTAATCTTAATCTTGGAAGAAAAATTAATTTGAAAGTTGGAGAGAAAAGGAAAAAAAAAGAAATAATCACAGAGCGAAAATGTACATCAATTTGCAGATACTTTCAGAGCAGGACATCAAAGTCTCGGTTTCATGACCGATGAAAAAAATGTCTGAAAGTTGGCGAATTGATTGGTGACACAGTGCGGTGTTGAACACTGGCTAGCTATTCGGGAGGACTGAGGACGGATTAATAACCTCCAACATTCATCTCTCGGTGGAAAGAAATTTATTTTGGCTATGCTCTGGGTTTGGCCAATTCCAATTTCATTACAACCATAAAGTCCAGTTATCCCCCCACACACAGCCCTCTGCACTTTTATCATTAGTCATTAATTCATTCAGCCAAAACTGAACAGGATCATTTTCTTGCGAAAAATACTGCAATTTCTTTAGAAATGTCCATTTGCCATCTCGAATCCATCATCTGAGCTTCCTCGAGACATTGGTCCCAGAAAATGCTCTCGCATGCCCCACCATTGACGCTATGATTCCGTGCGTCCATGCCATCATCAACAGCACATTCAAAATTGAATGAAAGATGATCCGTACCGCGACAATATTTAAGAAACGGCATTAGGTATCTTGTGAAGAGCCGGCAAAGAGAATCCAACTGAATTATGCCCAAAATCAGGAAGTCAGATGTCTGTGCAATGAATAACAGGCCACCCTTGCTTTATTCCTCGACAAATTCGCTCCTATTTGAGCGATATTGAGCATAACCTAATTACACTGCCCTCGCCCCATACAAAGGATGCGCATTTCCGTGACCTGTCTGCCCTCTCAACGTTCTCGGAATTGATTTCCAGTGCACAAATGATATGAATATGAGGCAAAATTTGAGTGATAAATATCAGACCCCGTCTTCAAATTGATTTAACTCCGGCATTAGTGTCAAAGGGCCTATTCCCATGTCGAAGCCACCATGCGAGATAATTTTTTTTTTTGCAGGGGAATCGCTGCGAGTATAACGTTGTGATGAATGGGCTGTATGCACACACATCATTAACAGTATTTAACCTGGGCCCAGGCTTGACGTTGCTGGCAAATAGCTCCCGTTACGTTCCGGGGGAGCCCTCCCGTGCGCGTTTATTGCCCCGGCCCATCTCTCAAATGCACATCATGGCGCTTGTTCGCAGATCATATCGTTTTGGAATGTGTCAATGATAAGGACGTGGCAAAGACGTCAGCATATGCAGGCGCTCGGGGAAAATATGATTACTGTCACGTCAATCCCATGATGCCCTGCGGCGATGAACAGCTGGGCCACGATGGAACGGCACATTTCGGTGTCAGAAAACCTCGTGAACAGATTTAAGCTCGGACAATAAAAAATCTCCCCCTCTTTTGACAGTTACAATTGATAACAGTGGCTATTTTTCAAAATGAAAAATTCAATATTGCCACATGACAATAAAAGAAATTTCAGAAAAATTTATCCCATTACAAAAGCAAATATTTTTATGCCGCTTCAGCAATTGTTATAAGTTGGTGAGTGATCAAAAGTAGTAAAACATCTGCTTTTCATTTTTAAGTTTTTTTCTGCTTCTTTTATTATTTCCTAAATTCTAAATATAGACAGAGGCAATTAACACAAGTTTTAATAGGATGGAAAATGGGAAGCAAAACAAATTGAATAGAAAATTTGCCATTGTCATAAAATCATAACGATATATTAATAATAATTGTCCTATAAATTTATAAATCAGAAATAGATGTATAATGTGATGGTGCTAATGAAAACCATTTTAAAGGTTCACCGTTTTTTTAATTACTATTTATTCTTCGACTACTGGTCTTTGCATCATCCTTCAATTAAGTAATAATGCTACAGTTTAATTAAGTCGGTTCCAACAGCAAAAATAGATGCCCATTTTAAAACAGTTTCTGTTGTCAGTTTGTTAGTTAGTTAATTTTCTTGTTATCCAACTAGGAATTCTATTATTGGAGTTATCAGAATTGTGTAAGTAGCTAATATCATATCATCTGCAATTATCATAATCTTCAATTTATTACACTTATCATTATTAATACATGTACTCCTTATTATATATTTCCATGTACACCTGAAATAAATGCATTTGTAACCAAGTATACATGTATTCATTGACACATGGTGTATACTTAATGTTTCTGCTTAATTTAGCATGAAGTATTGAGATGTAGCTAGTATAATACATGTATTATATTTGAGATACCGGTAAGTTGAAAATCATGCTATCCATATGTTTGTTCTCAGTCAATTATAAGTATTATTTTTTATTGTGGTTTAGAGCTGCTTTCAAAATTCTATTACACATCATGACTTGTCAGCTTAGTGTCCATTAACTGCATACCAAATTTATGAATTAAAACAGTGAATATTTATGAAATATGGCATCAAACTAAAAACTAAAAACTTGAAAATGGTGGTTTATTGGACTAAAACAGTGAATATTTATGAAATATGGCATCAAACTAAAAACTAAAAACTTGAAAATGGTGGTTTATTGGATTCAGCTAACAACAAGTAACCACTAAATAACCCAGCAGATCAGAATACGTCAGAATTTATCATTAAAGTCCAGGTAGCCATCTTGAATCCAGATTCCAAGACCAAATTTTCCATCCCTGCATTGAAATAGCCATATATACAAGTACCTGTACTTCTATAAAGCTGAGTATCCGTTTCTGGAAGTTCGAAGCCATAATAATTTATATCTACATCAATAAAAGGCAAACCAACTGCCAAATTTCCTGGAGTTTTTCATAACAGCAGCCATATTTCAAAGACATTCTTGGTTCCAAAGCCATCTGGTAAATACTCATCACTGTTCCTAGGAGTCTTCGACACACCCACTCTTAATTTTCTGCTTACATGTCGTTTATATGAAAGTAAACTAGGAATAACAGATGATCAAATTGGTGTTTTCTTTCATTTACAGAGGAGGTTAACCTATTTTCAGAATAAATACACGTTAGAACTTTACATTGAACAGAGAGTGAAGTCTTAAAGCAAGTAGATGAGAAAATAGTTACAATTTCATTATTGCTATGTACTCGCATGGCATCTAATTGTAGTAATCTTTGCAAATGCTTGAGCTGCTTCATAGGTGATGGAAGCCTGAGGTAACACAGCCACGTATGATGATAATACAGTCGACCTTCAGACAGTTGCGTTCCTGGTAAAATCGTGTGAATAACTGAATTTCTGCATGTTTGAGTCATTTTACATAGGAAGACTGATATATGGTTGGCAGTAAAAACCATGGGGATAGCGAGGGAACATGATACCTGAAGTATGGATAAATGAGGGTCCACTGTAATGGTAACATGTAGGCCGTGTTGGTAACATACAGACAGTGTGTGGTAACACTCAGATGATGACAGCAAGTAGCTGATAAAATACCAATAATACCAATGATGATGTTAACACAAAGGTGCATTTTCAGCTATAAAATGGCCTGTTGGTTTCAGAAAAGTGACCACTTGCTACGGTAACACATGGACAATTTGGTTCATTGTTGCTTTATGGGAACTGAATCAAGCATTTCCATTATTTTGTCAGATGTTATCATATAAGACAATATTATGAATATAAAAATAAAATATATTAAATGCCTCGACAAATACTGTAAATCATGACATTAATGTGAGCAGGATATTACCGTAATGCGAATAATGCAAACAGAATATGATGGCATTTATTTGCTGGGCATTGAATACATGCGTAAATTCCATATCTAATCGACCGATGTAGGAAGGTGATAGTTGTATGTATGAATCATATGAAAATGTCTTTATTTACTGAAAAAGGTACGATCAAAACATTAATGGAGGCATCATGTTGCTGCACATTTAATTGCTGTTGCATTTATGTCTAAAATCAAGAGGATGCATTACATCAATGGCGCATTAAATAATATGTGATTTACAGTAATTATCTTTTCCTATTCAGAACAAGTTCATATTTAACGGAACTATTTCAAATAATCTAATGACTAACTACTAGAATGAGTTGTCTGGACAGTAGCACTACAGGGATTGTGTTCCATTCGACATGGACACCCATCAGACAGCTTGTACATAGTTGCCTGTAATTGTACGATCTGTCCCCTCTTTTCCCTTCTGAAGCAATATGAGGAATGGGTCAACACCAACCCAATACCACTGACAATCACGACACATATACATGCTTGCAAATCTCCTTCCAAAGTAAACTCGATATTCTCTCAGCAACCCCTCTGTAAGAAGTCTTAAGTCAAGAAATTGCTTTTCTTTGTAAAATGACGAAATTACTGTGAGAGAGATAACAACCCGTTGGCCTCATCAAGACGTGGCGATAATCGTGTTCTTATTGCGCGCGGAGGAGAAATATTGGCGGCGGAGATGGAAACTCATCAAAAATTAAGGTGGCCCCGCGAAGCCCCTCCAGTTTATTGATGAAAGCCCAGCAAAATGACTTCCAGCAAATTAAGAGGGCTGAGGAGATTATTAATATTCTGTATTTGATTTCAACCGGCCCCCCGAATCAAAGGGCAGAAAAATCATCACAAATTTCTCCGCTCTCGAGTTGTGAGGGTCAGGGCAGGTAGGATGTCGAGATCAATTGATGTCAGCGCCATCTATTGAGCGTGTCCCATACAACCCTTCATGAGCTTCGGCAATTTTCAGAAAACTATAATTGAATTTGCATAAGGGGCCCGGACAAGAAGAAGAAGCCATGAAGTAAAGTCACATATGCAAAGGAAAATGGGTCCGAAAGCGTCGTTTCCACGATGACACACAGAGACAATATCAATCCACACACAATCTATACATCAATTAGCTGGATTTCTCAAGCCCAGGCAGGGATATGAACGTGGGACAATTCAATTAATACGGCTATAAGTCATGGAAATGATTTCCTCGCGCAACTTGTACCAAATATTCCCCAAAGCACACATTTCACACGGAAGAAAATGAAAGTGGTGGTTGAAGCTGCGTCCCTGTAACCCCATATTAGTTTTTGATAGTATCAATTACTGGCCCTCACACCCCCAGCTACTTGGAAGTGATTTACACAGTATTATTGAGTGGACAAAATTGTCAATATGAAAGGTTTTTCCCCAGCAAAAATGAGCAATTCATTTTGTGAGTTGATGACAAGCCTCTCTTGGGTGATACACTGTTAGCAAGCCTTGGCATTCAATACTTTAAATAAGAAACAAGCTGAGAATTCTAATGCAGACCCAATTTACTTTGTAGTAAATCTGTTCTACCAGCCGCCAATGAAACACAAATAAACGATAAAAGGATAGCTCATTGTGCCCGGAAAATTGGAACAAGAAACCCAATGCATTACAAGGGAGTGATATATGCGTTTACCGAGATGAAATTTGTGATTTGTCTACCGATTTAGGATTAAGAAATCAGAATAAACTTGCGTCACGTGAATCGGATTGTATCGTGTGAATAAGCTTGGCACCACATGAGTCATTCTTCCAAAAAGTTTGCCACAGCTGAGCAAACTAGAGAATGTTTTTAAAAAAAAATGAAATTATAATACTGTCAATGGACTCCCAATATGAGATTAGCCTTTCTGTCATGACAACATGGCCACTGATTCACCTTTGCTATTCCTTGATATTGATCATTTTGGAATTAATATTATCCAAGTTCAACATGTTCAACAGCAGGATACCACTTAATCAAAGTATCAGTAATGTTGTTGTTGAATTCACTTCAACATTCAAGAGTTCTATGGCCTAATTTGGGTTACGACTTTTTGTTGTTGGTTGTTTTACCGGTACTTTGAAACCTAACATAAGGTTTTAAATGAGATTTCAATTTAAGCTCTTCAAATAGGTCTTCAAATCTACACAGCTTACATAAAATCACCAGCTACAATAAAATAATTGTTTCCAGAAAATAACACATAACCAAAAGCTCAGATGGTGAAAATGAACCACCAGACTATAACAGTCTATGAAGATAAAACTGAATACCATCATAGGCTCAGAATATCAAAATAAATACCATAGTCTTAGAGCAAATACCATCAAAATCATCGTCTTAAGAAGATTAAAATGAATACTACAAAACTTAACAGTAATATTTTTGGGATTGTGCAGAACATCACAACAAATATATTATCCATTTATCAAAATGTGATTTTTTTTATTGAAGGTAAATTTGAAATTGTGTTATTCTGATAATTAATGAGACAATACCTGACTTTAGGTCCAAAATTGCAGGCTATTAGTATGATTTCAAGAGGAATATTATTATACCAAGTTGCAATTACTTCAACAAGTCAAAAAAGCTAATTTCTTGAATTTGGAATTTACACTGCCATGTACGTCTTAATACTGTATACTCCTCAGGGAGTTGAGAAGGAATTGAGTGCACACAGATCCATTGACCGGGGTAATAATGTAGTGCTATGAGCACACTGCTTTCGAGCGTGGAATTGGTGCAACATAAATGTGCACATTATTATTATTATTTAATAAACAGTTTAAATCTCTAAGAGAGGAATGGCGCAAGTGTTCGAAGGTCTGCAGCCATTGCATGGGGCAGGCAGACACATCAGATGCAGAATATTTCAGATTTATGTTAATTCTATCATACTTATGATGAATAAACTTTACAATATGGAAAATGCTGTTTACCATAAAATGATACATTTACTCTTTTTTTTCTTTCAGTGTACTTTATGAAAGGTAAAAATAAATACAACTCGGATATTCATATTCTAAGAGTAAAAATTGGAATGGAATTCTACAATACTGTACGAGTATATAAAACAAGATTCTTTTTCTTCATTTTAAGTTCCTCATCTCTCTAGACTTACCTAAGTGTTCATGATGGATGTCTTAAAGTATACAATCACAAATGGTTGACCTACATAATGGACAAACAAATTTCAATCTGAGACTACTTATGTTTGATTTGTCCACCCAAAAGTTGTTATTTACTGAAGTACATATTTCTGAACAGTCAATAACTATAAAACAAAAAATCATGTTTGATATGAATAAAAGGACTATAGCTCTAATTATCTTGTCTTTGGAACATATAACTGCTAGATCAATTTCCCCAAAGGTTGATCGACGAAAAGGATTCTTGTGATATAAGCACTCTTTGAAATCTGTGATTGTACGCTTTAAACAAGACTATTTGGATGGGAATACAACCTGTAACATTAACTATCAGGAGTTTCCGTATTTAGGCCCACGCAAAATTTGGCCCATGGGCCTAAAAACAAATTATAATTTTTTTCCCGTATTTATGCACCCAAGCAATTTGTACATTTATGAATGCCACATTACAGTTGTCAAAAATTATTTTTTAAATATTTTATACAAATACTTCCCACCTTTCTTAGAATACCCAGTAACCATTTAATGCTGTGTCAAATTTCAACTGAAAATAGATCGCTAAAGAAAAATGGTACCATACATTCATATAGGATCTCCAAAGAAAACTAATCTTGTGAAATTGAAGCATTCTATCCGAGGAAACACATCAGAAATATCTCCATGATAAAAAGCCAGTAAACACCTGTAATGAAGGATGTTATGAAATCATTTCCCTATGCAGATCCATAAAGATTTTTCATTATAACATAAAATGTCTTGTATAAATACCCCGCTGCTGAAAAAGACTTGCCAATCATGACCCTGTTATAGCCCAGATCAAGACTTTTGATCTTCCCTTTTCACGAGTTAATGACAAGAAAATGATATTGTTTTGGGCATATGAATGCATGCTGTTTTACCTGAAGACTCATCTTCATATAAAATTGACAGTGTGGGGGCAAAACATAATACAAGTAATCTGAATTATCTCATTGTTTACGGCTAACAACGTAACCGCATATCGCTGAACATCCCGCTGAACACTGGTGCTTTATACTTTGATAACGCTCGGATGAAATCTCATCCAATCTCTGCTGGCCAACAGGAGCTAAGGTCACAGAAGATTGGAATTTGATGACTGTATGGTAATTCTTTATCAATCATATTGTTATATTAATCAGGTTCTACAGTAACATGTAGTTTAATACCTGTCCTGTGTTGACAGTGTTGTCATGAAATTCTTCAAGTCAGAATTCATTCATTAGTTCTTTTGTCCCAGGCCTTGAGGATGGGTGACCTAAATGTTTTTTGCTGGATTAGAAACATTATTTACCCTAGTTCCTCTGGTATCATTATGAATTAATATATTTGTTCGTTGAATGTATTATTAGTTAACAGCGTGATTTCCAAGGTGTATAGGACTTTACAAGCTGAAAAAAACATTAAGCATGCATATTAGCAAATTTGCTTTCATCAACGTATTAGTTAACGAAAGCAAATTTGCTAATATTTATGCTGAATGTTTTTTGACACGTACATGTCAAGGGCAGCCACAATGATGTCAAGAGTCATTGATGAGGTCACTAATTTTACCTATGGCAAAACTGGGTTATACAACATTTTACAGGACACCTCTCAACCAACCAAATCCAGGGTTCACAATTAACACTCGCTCACCCGGGCCATTTCTCCTAATGCTAAAGGTATCTTAAGGGTGAGTAGAAATTCATAACCTGTTACTTGTATCACTATTTGGGTGAGTACATTTTAAAGTTAAGTTTCTATTTGCGGCAAATCACTAGAATTATCAAATATTTTGGAGAAATAGTTTGTACTGTACTAGTTGCTAAAGTTACTTTTGACTGAAAGAGTGTAGTTCTTCATGTTTTGACACTGTAATGACAATGTGGTTCTGCATACAATATGACATTGACTGAAACAATTTTCTGTTCTGCAAACTTCATTACATTGCACTGAAACAATTTTCTGTTCTGCACACTTTATTACATTGGACAAACCATTTTCTGTTCTGTAAACTTTAGTACATTACACTGAAACAATTTTCTCTTCTACAAACTTTATTACATTGCACTGAAACAATTTTCTGTTCTGCACACTTTAGAACGTTGCATTGAAATAATTTTCCGTTTTGCACAATTTGTATTCTACACATTTTATGACAGTACATTGTGTTGTATGACTAATCAATTCTAACCAGCTAACAAAACATTATTTTTCAAAAAAGTTATTGAAATTCTAAAAAAAGATCTAATTTGTTAGAATTTAATAAAAATTGCAACAACATAATGAGACACTAGGGGAAATATACTGCAAATTCAAGATATAATTGAAATTGATTCTTTAATTTCTTTTTATGATTATATTCTATTTCACTGCTAATTAATTTTGAGAACAAGCATTGGTGAGATATGTTACACAATTATTACCTCCCTTTTTTTTTTTAATAAGGTCATGATAAGTTCAAACACAATAAGCACCAATGTAATAATAATGATACAATAATACCAAAGCAATCAAACATTCGGTCAAATCAATCAAAAATACACAGTCAAATCAATACCAATGAAGTACATGTAATCAAAGCATTGAATGCCCAAAGTGTTATTGGTTGACTTGATTAATTAAATCTTATAACTTTCAGTTACTGCCATCTCGCCGCCATGAATGCTGGGTAAATCTTGCTGTCCTCAATACACCAACCAATGAGATGAGATGATTAAATGATAAATTACGGCATTAATGTAAGCTGGCGAAAATACTTCAGTTTGGATTGCAACTCGCAGGTTCCACATTACTAAAGCTTGAATTTTGACAGCTTTTGCAAATAAACACTGTGTAGTGCTCGACGTCGACACAATCTTGGATGGCCATTATGCTAACGTTTTCCCTACAACTTATCCTATTACAATATCCATGCAGGTGAGGTGCAATATTAATGCTAAAGCAGCACACAAATTTCCCATAAATCCCTATGATTATGCGAGTCAGTCTGACTTATCGCTCGCCATGGCATAATACATCATATAATGAGGAAAGAAGATGAAAGATAATTGCCTTAAATAGACACACACATCTGTAAAATACTGCATCACGTGTCAACATAGCTTTGGATTCGGATCGAGATGATTTTACGCACATAATTCGCCCCCAAAGTGCCTCCAAGATGATCTTAACAACAAAGGAAAAAAAGGTTTTATCAATTTCCCTCATAAATCAAGCTGCCTTGACATTAAATATGTCTTAAGAGGGATCTGCTTTACCACTGATTATTCATTATGAATAGACTTAACTATCTTTATCTCTCTTAACTTAGGGTTTTATTAAAACTCTGACAATATTTACGAGGAAAACTCATTCTTGGAACTGATCCACTTCCTGTGTGTATATTTCTATGCTTTAACGGGCTATTATCACGTCAAATAAAATATTCTATCATGTTACAGCGGTACCTGTTTACTGGGATTTGACCAGAGTTGAATCGTTATGTATTGAGGACGCAGTGACAGGCTAATACACAGTGGAGTCTGTACGGCCAGTCACTGAAACATTCATAGCCTACTGAAACACTGGGGGAGGGAATCCTTGATTTGTTGCTGTTAATATTAAATTTTTTTTTTTTTTAAAGACATACACATAGCCTACTAAACTACATAGGAGAGGAAACCTTGGGTTTGATTGCCATTAGTATTTTTTATTTAAAAAAAAGTATATTTAAATCTAGATGATTCTGGCAAATGAGGTTCCTATCAAGACATGGTTAAATATACTCATTAAAAAACATAAATTAAAATGTATAATAAACTTTTAAATAATTAATTACAAATGGTAATACATGTACCATTCAAGCTACAGAAATTTTCGCCAACTTGCTGTGATGGCACAGACAGTCCTTACTTTTAAAGCAGCATAACTTTAGACAGAACATATAAAACCAATAGATACCAAACCAGAATTTAGGTCAAATTACGCTGAAATAACTATGAGCTGCAATAAAAGAAAACTTACTTTTTCATCTTTCTCTGCCAAGTAATTTGACAGAGTATGCCAATGATATAAAGTGACCACTTTAATTATACACAAACATCACTGGATTAATTACCTTCATAAAAGACTCAATCTGGAGCCAACCCCTTCTGCAATTTGATATTGCCCGTCCTCGATATAATACCCAGAGAAGTCTTTATTCACATGATACTGACGTCCATTTGTTACGTCAACCAGAGAAATCTATCTCCTTTCATGATGCCAATAGGTTACAGAAATTCTCAGTCAATGACCAAGGCTAAGAATCAATTTCAAATTCTCTTTGACAAAACATAATAATGTAACCAGGATTGTTTAAAGTTTAATTGAGTGACGTGTGTAAAAAAAGATGAAACATTATTAGCTGTAATGTACCAAAACATTTATTATTTGGGTTTCCTTTCAGAAACATTTTCATGAAGATCGTATTGTTCCTTTCAATTTTAGAGATAAAAACGGTAGGGAAATAATTCTTGATTATGTTAATTAATGTAATATTAGTGGGTATGCAATAGAATCCTGTTATAAATACAAATGTTTTTGTTGATATTTTGTCTTCTTCCATTAAACTTGGTTGCCAATCCATCAAGAAGAATAGCCAGAGCATATTTTCACAAAGCTTTCATAGGTGGTCTTGCATTATGTATGTGTATATGGTCGATCTTGTCATTGAGACCACTTCCACCAGAGGGCTATGGCCTCCGTGATTAAAGCAGTAGTTTGCCTGCCCCATAACTCGGAGGTCCATGGTTTGATCCTAGTTCAAGTAATCGGGTAGCATTCTTGGACAAAGTGCTTAGATCCACACAGCTCGAGTCCACCCGGCTGTAAAATGGGTACCCAGTAGGAAGAGATTGAATTGAAAGTGTTAACATTCTGATGCATGAAACTGTTGCTTGGGTTGGATGAACCCCATGGAGTTGAAAAGGTTAAATGAGTGCACATTGATCCATTGACCAGGTTGAATAATAATATAATGCTTAGCTCTTCGAGCATTGCATTTGTATGGAGACATGTGCTTAATAGACTATTATTATTTTATTGTTATGAAGTTTTACCATATGCGCAATATAAAGACCAGCACCATCACGTACATGGAAGACATCGGATACTGAAGTTAAAGGAGTCACATGACTCCCGACAAACCCGCAAACACATGTGTGTGTTTGCATGTGTGTGTGCGTGTTTGTGTAGGCATGTATGTTTTTGTGTGTGTGTGTGTGTGTGTGTGTGTGTGTTTGATTGTGCATGTGCATGTCTGTGTTTGCGTGTGCGTGTGCATGCGTGTCTATGTGTGCATGCATGCACCTGGATGTCACACTATTCTCAGGAAAATGCAATCAATTCCAAATGTACATAATGAATTTGTATCAATGCATCGCAACATGCAAATTAATGCAATCTCTACTAAAAACGCACTAAATTAAAAAGAAATTGTGTATACAGTGTCCCCTCGATATAACGCTGAATTATTTGGGGTCCATGACATACCCCCAGCCTCATAGTACCAGCCTTATACAATAGTACAGGTAAATAACAAAAAATTAAAATGGGATCCACATCTGACCCAGCTTTATATCTGAATCCGCTCTGTATTGAACCGTGTTATATCGAGGGGGACACTGTATATATATAATTGACCACAAATGTCTGGTATTTCTTCGGCAAGGGACATCTGTATCTATCTGTGAACTGTTATAAAAAGTCCGCGGACTGAGCCGGTTCAGTGGCCTTTACATGGCAGCCTGTTAATCCTCCCAAGCCCCCGACAGTGCCCTTCTACATACACCGTGAATGCAGGCTTGGATTAAACCCGTTCCGTCCGTCCGTCCGCATCCCGTTAGAATGGAAAACGACGTTAACGTGGTCCTGTCTCTACGGGTTTGTTTTTCCCCCGCGCCGAGCGAGCTCACTGGTACAAAATCATATCAGCTGCCCGAGTAAGCCTTCCCCAAACATACAACAAATAATCACGCATCTAAATGAGAGAAAATTACCCGGGATGCACGTACGGCCTCCGTCACCTGATGCTCGGCGGTAATGGGAGATAATCAAATATTTACTAAGAGGGAGATCTCTATAAACTTGCAAATAAGAGATATAATTAAGGTCGGGAAAGTATGGTAACGGTTGATCAGAAATGTATTGAGTTTACTTGAGAAGAAGTCCATCGTAATTTCTTATTTGCTGTCGGGATGGATGAACCCCCGAACACGGTCCTCTTGTGGATAGACAGTTCTGTGGTGGCCAAGTGGACATTATCTCTGGGAGCTGACACTCAACCTCGTGCCGTCAAAACCTGCTGATTGGAAGACGAGCTAAAATTCATATCAACTCTCCATTTTGTCTGCCGATAATCATAATTGCGGGATCTAATCCCAATTTGATCTGTGGGGAGAAGATTGGACAATTCACAGCAGTCTGAAACAATTCAGTTCCCCATTTCTCAGGCAGAACCTCATACCAACACATCCCACCCCCACGCCCCCCCTTCCCTACACACCATCCCCCACCCCTCCCCCCACCAATAGATCCACAAACAGTAGGAATATCCATGCACTAGGAATCAGGGGGTCGATGATGTCAAATGGGCAGCAATTTACAACATGACCTGTTATCAGTTAGATATCCTTCAGATGAGTTGATGTGTAAGGAGCCATTTCACAACACTGGAATGAGTTGCTGTAACAGGTGAAAATAGTCTGATATTGATATCCATGAAAACATTTCATCGGACAAAATAGGCTGAAACGTGTACTATTTTGACACATTAATTGATTGCAATATCTAGTAAAATTAAAAATAATACTTTATCTCCTTTGTGAAACTGAAAATGAACCATTTTATCATTGAAATGAATGGACATGTTGGATCTTTTATTAATTTCAAAACCAATCAACCTACAAGTGTACAATATACAGGAATGCTTTAACCACATGTTGTATCATGTGAAAAATCCAGTTGGGCTAAAATTATCTTAAATTACAAGATACAACCCCACAAATCTTTTTTTATTATCTTCAAGACTGTCAAATCTAATTTTATTAGGATATTAAAGAAAATAACAGAATTACTTCCAATATTGTAAAAACAATACTTTCTTGAAAACTAAACTCATAATTTGAATATTGACTTATTTTGCTGTCAATTTAACTCTTAAGTAATTAAGTTATCACAAATTACTTTCGTCATTAGTAATAGGAGGCCATCACAGGGAACAAGTCAATTTTCTATTTCAGTCAATAAAGCTCTCTATAAAATTAAGTGAATATTTTACAGATGGGTTAAGAAAAAAAAGAAGACATTTCTTATTCAATTCTATGCTCGTAAATATAGTATATTTATCATTTTATAATAAAGATGAATTTATATGTATGCCTATGGATAATATAATAAAGAAATTACATTGTTGTTCAGAAATAGTATTAAACAGAAAATGTTTTGTTCAGTTGGACAAATTTGAAGATTGATTATATAACTCATCTAATCAAAAACAAATTTAAATTATTTAATTTCAGGAAGTCATCAATTTTTAGAATAAAAGAATCCCATCCATTTATTAGATCACAGTACCGCAGAAAAAACATCCACTTTTTACACAATTTTCCTACAAGATTGTTATCAATTACAATAGAAATCCCATTTTAACCATTGCCAAGGTTTTATAAGCTTGTGTTGGTGTTAAACAGCCAATGTTTTCGTCTCCTTACACCTGGATGTGTATGTTCTTTTATAATTTAATTCATGGACAAATTCTACTAGTGAGGGTACTACACTGAATTACAAAATATCTATACAGTCATATTATGAGTTCAGCTTTGAAATTGATCAAATGTTTTTTTAAATTAAAAGATTTACTGGGGTTTATAGCTGCTTTCAAGATGCTTTCACTTATATCAGGAGGAAACCCACAGTATCTGTAGTGATGAATGTTGCAGTAAACCTGTGAGCACTGGATTGTTCTGACAGGCAAAGGATGTTAAAATTACTTGGCACGATATTCATAATGCCATAATGTTCGAGAGTAGCTTGTAGCCAATTCTAATGTAATTTGATCAAATGTGAAGTTTCTAGATATCATACCGTAATTTAATATCAAATGTTAACCCAACTGTTGGCATGATATTCAAAGGTGAGCTTCTAGATATCACACTGTGAGTTGATATCATGTTAACCCAACAAGTGACTTGATATTTGAGGATGAACTTCTATATATCATACTGTGAGTTGATATTAAATGTTAACCCAACTGTTTGCATGATATTCAAAGATGAGCTAGATATCATACTGTGATTTGATATCAAATGTGAACCCAACAGATGATTTGACATTTAAGGATGAGCTTCTAGATATCATACTGTGAGTTGATATCAAATGTGAACCCAAACAGTTGGCATGATATTCAATGATGAGCTTCTATATATCATACTGTGATTTGATATCAAATGTGAACCCAACAGATGACTTGATATTTGAGGATGAGCTTCTAGATATCATACTGTGAGTTGATATCGATTGTTAACCCAACTGTTAGCATGACATTCAAAGGTGAGCTTCTAGATATCATACTGTGAGTTGATATCAAATCTAAACCCAAATCTAAACATAACAGTTGGCATGATATTCAAGGGTGAGGTTCTAGATATCATACTGTGAGTTGATATCAAATCTAAACCCAACAGTTGTCATGATATTCAAGAGTGTGCTTCTAAATATCATACCAGTAGAGCAATTTGATAAAATGTGAACCCAACAGTTTTATGATACTTAATTATGAGCTTCTAGATATCATATTGTTAGTGGATGAATTCAAGGGTTGGGTTCTAGATGCCATACTGTGAGTTGATATCAAATGTAAACCCAACAGTTGGCATGATATTCAAAGGTGAGCTTCTAGATATCATACTGTGATTATTTATATCAAATGCGACCAAATGGTTGGTATAACATACTAGTATAGGCTGAAACAGGCTCCTGCTAGTGAGATGATTGTACAACACATTTTAAGTCAACAAGCAGAAACATGTCAGTTTTAGATAACATAGCAACCACCTTCTGAATAAACCTCTTATAATTGCTTTAGTGTGTAGACTTCACCAAATGGTTTGTCAGTTGAACAATGTACTCCTCCTTTATGTGCTTTTTAAAATAACATTATACCCATTATCTCTAAAGGTTCAGTATCAAAAAGAAGTACAATAAAACTCAGTATTAAAAAAACACACCATGGTATATATGGACATCCTACTTATTTTAGTGAACAATACAAGTTTTCTAATAAATCAATATTGGGCATATACTTTGTTAACCCTCTCCATGCTTGAGACAACTGGATATGCCCTAAAGAGCTGTGCCTGTGCCTAATCCAGCAGGGAGAGGGTTAAACTAGCATGGATACAAAACTTTGAAATTCATGTATATCTTATACGTAATGATAACAAAATAAATACAGTACTTAAATTTCACAAAACTAGTACAACAACTACTACTTGATTGGGTTTTTCTTTCAACAAAGATGCAAAAATGAAAGGATTTTGATTAAGATCTGTATGGAGCAATAAGAGAAAGGAGAGAGGGTAGTTAATCAGCCAGGCTGGACAAATGATGGACAGAAGGGGAGTTTTGGGCAAGCAATCAAACAGCAATTGACGTGGTAACACCGCGGGTTATATCGTATACTTGTATTAATCAAAAGCTAGCCGAAGCAGACAATCTAATAATCATAGCGAGATTAATCCAGGGCAGAAGGCGCAAGTGCAACGATTAATGCGGCAAATCCTAACCATATCAAGCCAAACATACCTGTCAAGGGTGACAACTCTAGTTGCCCTTTGAGTAGAACTCTCTAGTCCCAAAGGGAGAAAATCATTATCACCATTAATCTTTCATTGGCTATTCAACTTTCAAAACTAACATTGATAGGCAGGGGAATTCATGAGAAAATTCTTTGTCACTTTGCTCCCATTTTGATTCTCGGGGGATTTCAAATATAATAAATGAAAATTATCACAATGGGGGAAATAGCATTTCGAAAGCTGGGCACTACCAATATCAGACTAAATACTGTAGGACGGCTCTTATTGAGTTAGACGGTTAAGTTTAGATGCATTGTCACCACACGACATTAACTTCCGTTTGCATCTATGAATGCATCAGTGAGTATATGCGAACATCGTATTGGTAATTGTGGCTTGTCGGTATGTATTTCTATCAGGATTCGTTTGTTGACACTTTCTCAATGGACATATAATTGTAGTCACATGCCAACGGCAATATGTCAACCTTCCAGAAGGTATTAACTATACATGAGCCAGTCATTTACAGAACTGAATCTTCTGCTTTTATTCTTTCTTATTCAAAGTTTGTGTGAAATGATTATTCAATCAAGCCGAGAGACCAAGAGCACATTCGATCTTTTCACACGAATGGAAAACTTGCCCTTTTCCCAACTCGATGAAAATTGAGCAAAGTCTTTTTGCATCAAGCCATAATTAACACTGGTGCAATGCTGGCTCAATATCAAATTGTTTGTAAGTGATAATGTTGAGTTTTTTTAGCACCGAGATGAAATACAAATCCATACGCATAATCAGTCTTTTACACTTCAGGACAAAAGCAAGCCAATCATAGAGAAGCTCTCCTCTCTCAGAGATCAAAAGGTGCAGTCAAAGAGGAGAAATTACGAAAATTACTATTTTCATCCGAGTTGACCCGTCTTTAGAACGACACTCTGCATATGTGTTATATAAAATATTAACAGCTGAATAATTTAAAACGGCTCTTTCATTTCGTGTTAAACAGATTTGGATCTAACAATTATTCTATCAGCTATCTCATATTATTTGTTCGTACCGGAGCAGCCATATTGATGGATTTCAATTTTTATTCATTTACCAAAAATAAATTTACATAGTTTACATAAAAAATAAAATGTAAACAAAAGGGATTTTGGCAATATAAAATTGATGATAAGTATCACAAATGAATGTAGTTTTCATTTATTACTCAAATACAGTGCTAGGCCCTCATTGAAACCTGTGATTGCTTGCCTTTAAATGTAGTTTTAAATTATTTTGTTCTCAATAGAATTAACTGTACAGGTCTTACCTCGTATCTTGTTCATCTGCATCAGCCATGGCTTGTGGGTCTTACGGGTGTTTCAGGTTTTCTCCTTACAATAAGTAAATCACTGGAGCTATGGAAATAATGCCCGTACAGATATTTATAGTACATGTATACTCAACAAAATAAATCATGGGCCGGCAGATATTTTGTGGGGAAGCTTTCTACCAAATTTGGAAATCGAAATATCTGAAGAGTAGATGGAGGCTGTAGACATTTGGAAAGTTTTCATTGTTTAAATAATATACTGTAAAGCTCAACTTCAGCATTATATCGAGGGGACACTGTATATAATATATGTAATGTGTGCAAATGTGTGTGTGTGTGTGTGTGTGTGTGTGTGTGTGTGTGTGTGTGTGTGTACGTGCGCGCTCATGTGCATGTTACATTATCATTAATTTTAATAAAAGTACATTTTCTAAAAAGAACAAGGACAAGGGGAAATTAACTGTGACAACTTATGAAAACTTTTTCTTTTGATATGAAACCCGACAAGATATAATTAGAATCTTCAGGTTCATCACAATATTTAGTAATTGAATAACCTTGACGCGTCTAAAGTAGCTCTTTCCATTAATTTATTGTTCGTATCATATTAATCTCCATTTCAGGCTACATACAATTTAAGCTACTGATTAATTAGAAGATATCTAAGATACAACTGATCTGCATGATTTACTGTTGTAAATCAAAGCTCGTCAATCTGAATGTCGAATAAATCATGCCCAATTATAGCCCCTTGTAAGAAATGGGGAAACATTTAATCACTTGCTTCTTGTGAAAATTATTTCTACCTCTTTCATGTCAGTAGATCACTTGGTTTTTGATGTGAGAATAAGTTGTGCCTACATTAGTATTAACCAATCTTCCGTAAGATGATATACATATGCCATGTCTTTGTGTCTAGGGGATCTCCAACCAAGGAACAATGATATGTGTAATGGAAAACAGTATCCTTATTCCATCCCGCTTTTATTGAAAAAGGATGCCTTAATATAGAATACTTTACGAATACAAAGCCATCTTTGATTTCTAATCCTATACAATTTCGTCTTTTCTCTCTATTGCATTATCCTATGTATTCTTTATGGTCTACAAGGATGATTTTAAATTGTCTGGGTTTGAGAGTATTTTTAGTTCTGACCTATCGCAAATCTCGACATAAAAATTGAGAACCAGAGTGATCTTGATTGGTGTTTTTGATCATTACAAGAAAAGCATCTTCAGTAATTTAGATAGACGAATGCATTTCCGATGAGTTTTAAAGAATATGATAAAAGTACACATGAGAATTCTCCATACCAAAATAACCAATTTCAAGATATACATTGAATAATTTCAATGTCCAGTGTATGCTATGAAATCCATGTAAAGCATAAAAAAAATGTCAAGAAACATGTTTGAATTATAAATTTTGAAGTCTTTTACAAATTAGATTTATTTAGATCTATCTAATTTGTAAAAAGAACACATAAAAAACCCATCAAACAAAATGCAAACAGAAATGAAAATTCCACATAATTCAACATACATAATTGTTAATGAAAAACAATATTTAATTTAACAAATTCAACACATTTAACAAGATATAGTATAAAAATACAACTAAGAAGTATTAAAATCAGGGTCATTCAGCATTGTCTAAGAGTACCATCATATGACACAAGGAATCCATGTCTGGCAGTTGAAGAAACAAGCTTCGTGATGAAATAATAACGCTCCTTGTCATCCGACAGCTATTATTACAAGCGAAAGAATTTTGTTGATCCGCATAAAACATTCATTACACCCTAGAGAAATCTGATCACATGTTATTTGTTGATAGAATTATTATCTTATCGCACCAACGCAAATAGGGGTGCAGATTTCTTTATGAATCCTACCAAGAACCCACATGCCTACGACCCCTTTACATACAGCTGTTGTTTTCCTTTTCCCATATTTATGAAAAGTAATGACAGTTTCTATTGTAGGACATGAAATCTAAAATTATTACTGTGGATTTATGAGCCGATAAATTATATTTTTCTGACGTTCATAGTAACATGTTCTGACACACCTGGTAAATGTATCTCAGCGAGACGGAATATACAGGTTTTAGATTGGATAGATGTACTGTTAACCCTCTCCCTGGATTATGCACATACACTGCTGTTTATGGCATCTCCGGTTGCCTACAGCATGGAGAAGGTTAAGACTGCACTATACAGCCAGATTTACTCCAACTTAATTGTTTTACAAATATTTGTTCTAGAGAATGTCTCTAGGCAGAAGAAAGAAAGAACAATAAATAGAGAAACATAGGCGTGCAATATTTTTCAGTTTGTGGACTGTTTTCTAAAATCTATCCAATTAGCAATTTAATGAAAAGACAATAAAGTAAATAATAAAAAAAAGAACTTTCAGGAAAATAATATTTCATTTAAAAAATAATTTGCCCAAAAGTGGGTTCCAGCAGATCCATAAAAATTTTTTTTTTATTAATTTCATTATAATTTATTAATTTGGAATATGACAATTAATGATACATAATAAAAATTAATCTACAGAATAGTATGCTGTAATCAAATCCTTAATTTATTTGGACTTACATGTATGTAACTGGCCTCCCAAATATTTCAATAATGACATTTTAAAATTAAAATCATACAATTTTATTTATAAATAGGATCCATATTAAAAGGACATTGCACACTGACTCAACAAGTTATTCGTCCAAACAATATTTCCAACCACTGCCTCAAGGAAATCCTTTTGAATACAACATCAAATGGCAATCTGATAAGAGAATATCATACAGACAAAGATTGCGCATCTGATCTGGGAATATCATATTGACATTTCAGATCGGTGGCAATGGACAGTTTTATCCTTATGAGATAAATACCAGAAAATTCCTTTCTAACCAAGGAAGTCTTTTAAAGTAAGCTTTCATCCCAAACTGGTCGGATTCTGGTTTATGACTCTTGTGGTGTTGGCTTGATGAAGACTTTGTGGAACATACTGCATATAAGATGATCTCCATTGCAAATTGTGGCAGGAGATTGTATTTCTTTTTTATGTCCGACTTATAACTGATGGTGTTGGTTGATGGTTCAGATGATTGGGCATTGTTTGCCAAGTGGTTGTCAGTGGTTCACAGATTAATGATGCAGACTTAGATATTGAAAGGGTTAATGACATAAACAACTTAATTCTTTACTACATCTTCAGGAATCCATGTTCAGTTGATGTGATCATGTACACATTATGAACTGCAATTTTTTTTCTCTCAAATCAAAATTATGAAAGTTTCTATACTTACTAGAAAATAGAAACTTCCATAATTCTGATAAAAGTGGGGAGAAAGAAAGTGCAATCAATAATAATAATAATAATAAATAATAATAATAATAATAATGTATTTATTTCATCCATACAAAATCTGATTTCTGTAAAACAAAATAAAAATATGTAAACATACATTATTCTGTCAACATAATGTAAATTGCCCTAGTAAATTGTAACAAGTCCATAAAAGATATGATTACATATTATTGATATATATACAATTGTATTCTGTTCTGGTTAAAATAGCACTGGATATGACCCCTGTACAAGCTGTAGCTCACTTGGTACTGGTAGACCTGGTAAACCCAGGCTTACATGACTTACTAATATAGTACAGCCATGGCCTAAGTCATTATTTTACACTCAGACAACAGTACGACACTTTTGATAAACACATGTTTGTAGTATCCACACCTTTTAGAATCCTTGCTGGCATGACGTAAAGTTCCATGTCATGTTTGGAATTTTGTCAGAATTTATATTACATATAATCTTGACCAAGTAGCGTTCTGAAAAGGAGGCGTTATTGTTTATATACAGATTAAGCGGACAAAATGTCACAAGTTGACTGGTTCTTTGAAGCCAAGTGAGCTAAAAAATGGTCAATAAATGCAAATGAGATGACTTCATTTCATGCCAGATATAAAAATACAGTTAATTTTTGCGGAATTTAACAGTTACATCTTGCTCGGAATACGAAATTGGAATTGCCCCCTGGTTTCGGGGGGGTGAGTGGGGGGAGGTTTGGTGTCCCTGAATTCTCGGCTGTTTGAAACAATCTTTTATGAGATCAGCACACCCTCGTTTCATTTTATCCAGATGAACACATGATGGTGAGGTTGAAAATGGCCGGAGATAAAACCACTGTGTCTAGGCGTTTAATCCTTTATTGTCTATCAAACGACTTCTCATACGCTCCTCTCTCTGGCCAACTTATTCCTCTCATTTTTCTTAATACATTCTCCGACGATAAACTCGGATAAGATGGATGAAGGCTTTTCCGAGATGTATTAACTAAAAGTCATAAGAGTCTGCAACCTAGGCCATCCATCCTGACCGGGCTGGACTCCAAATGGCGACAGACAAATCAGGAAAAGTCTACGACTTGTCGTTACTTCGACTCGCGCCGGCGGAATTGTGCAAGCATTTCCCATAATGCAGTATTAGTTCTCATCGCACTTGATTACTCACCCGCTTCTCGGTTAAACCCCGAGCTGAGCACAGGACAAGCAAATATGGCCGCTTGCATTATTTACGCCAGTGGAAATAATGGCTTTTCTATCACGACCATAAACAGGGATAACATTGCCACTCCAGACGTCATAAATCAAATAAATACATGTTTTATGCTCCCCTTTTCACCTTCTGTGAACTGTCATTAAAACAATAAATTCTACTATCCGGATAAGTTATCGTTCTCCGATGTGTTCCATAACTAAGACTCTGGCTTAAGCAAATGGCTATCCTGCATCTCACGGCTTCTCGGGAAGTGCACTTTCTTTCGCTTCTGTATGCAATTTCAGCGTGGATTACTTAGCAAATTCATAGATTTATCACGAGCTGTGCTCCGCGGCCGGACATCAGGACGTGTGAAAGTCGTCGGGGAGATTTGAGCAATTGTGTCACTCCACCCCTGTGGCGAGCTACATCACACCGGCCGTCGGATACGAGAGCTGCCGTTTGCTCGGACCTCGTTGGTGCAGCGCGGAGAAACGTTGCTGCGTTACGTCATTGTGTCACTGGGCAACTTTATTCAAATGTACTGAAAAAAACAATAAAAATTGAAACTTGTTAAAAAAAAATATATAGTTCCACATTGTATACATCGATCTTTGATTTATGATCTATTATTGTTAAAATAATGTTACAACAATCATTACCATGAAAATAATTGAAATAATAGATCAATAGTCATAAAATATTTGTAAATTACAAAGAATTTCATTATTAGAACTAATCTACGGTACTTCTGGAAAAAAAACATTTTTATCAAAGAGATTATATTAAGACAGAAAGGCAAAGCACAGTTACTACAGAAAACGATAGGCAGGTTTAGTACAGTTCTAGAAGCAATGCAAGCTGAATAAATAGTTTTTTGACATTTTGTACAAGGCTACTGTTGACGAGAACTTGTCAAGCCATATTAACCCTCTCCCTGCTGGATTATGCACAAACACAGCTCTTTAGGGCATCTCCAGTTGCCTTCAGCAGTGAGAGGGTTAATTAAGTAATGCATGTGCATTACACCAGGAAGACAAACCATATATAAATAGGCATGACATTTATAGTATAAAATATTGTCTCAAAACTAAAATATTATGATTTGCAGTCATGGTTAACAGTTTTGTCAACATTTTCATTAATGATTATTTTATAAATTGATAATCATAATATACCACACTATTAAATTGAGATCTATAAAGAGTAATATTGGTTCATTTATTTCAAATACGTCTTAGATGGTTAGGGTCAAATTAGTAGTACATGTAGAAATATTTAAATTACTGAACCTAATACATGTAATAAGAAACTTCTATTCAAGGTGCTTTCAGTTGCTCATGGCTTTCTCCCCTGAGAAACCAATTCCTCCAATAACCATATAATCAACAAGTGGCATCATGAAACTGCATACATACCGGTAACTATGTTAAACTAACGGTACATACAAATTCAATTTCCTACTCTTTCCCAAGTGTACACATGTACAACTCATCCAAAGGGGTTATCGGGTCTATACGTCATGTGATCAATATCGTCCAATGAAATCAGCTGAGAAGCCCGGCGAATAATTTTCCCCGCCATTCCGACATACAATAATATGATAAAGCGAATAGGAGATAAAAAACAGCGATGACAAAATAGCACTAATGCTGAGGTGAACCAGTGCTCTTTATATATCCTGCCACTGACATATCTCGTATATTTATCAATTCTTCTCTAGGGCGATGAGAAGAAAACGATAGATAACTGCCTTAATATTACACCTTTTTCCCTGTCATATCAAGATGGCCGCCAACACAAACAAGAGCAATACAACACGGACCAACAGGTGAGGAGAGAGGAAACACTTAACCACGAGAAAATAATTGCGTATCTATTTTGACATACATCATAATTCATAAATGACCTTTTTCAGATTACCGAAGATAAATAAGAAATGAAACAAATGCTCCATCATTCACCATAAATTCAAAAACGTTCAAAGAATCCGCGTTATCAGATGCAACGTGATTGAGATTTATTTCGCTCTCTACTGTTCCAGACATATCTCAATGTGACACAATCGAGATTTAATAATCGCAGATTGTCATCACTAACACCAGTAGGAAAGCACACAATTCACATGCGAGTAATTATTGTTGTGTATCGTCAAATTTGCATCGCTGCTCGATCTTTCCCCCCTTCTCTGCCAAGGCAGAGTTGTGATGTATTAAGAACAACTGGAATTTCATCTACTGTAGGTTTTTCCTCTTCGCCCTCCTCTCACTGATTTGTCAGCCAGAGACTGTGAATTAGTAGCTGTGAAAGCTAGACCTGGCATTTGCTTTTGATGATCCGATAGTGTCGAGATGTCAGATTTGGGCCAAAAACAATGAACTATGGTCCTGTTTCACAAATCAGTCGAAAGTTTAATAATAAATAACATACTATAGTCTACTAGTAATTTGTTTCAACAGAATATTATAACAAAATTAAATGTCAATCATGCTACAGTGTCCCCTCGATATAACGCTAAAGTTGAGGTCCATGACATACCCCCCTGCCCCTGCATTATGGTATCCGCCTTATATACAATATTACAAGGAAATAACGGGGAAAAAATGGGATCCACATCTAACCCGGCCTTATATCCGAATCTGCGGTGCAGCGGACTGTGTTATATCGAGGGTGGGGGGGGGGCACTGTATTTATAAGTTAGCATCCGATAAGCAACATAAATTTGATTAATTAAACTGTTATTTGTTTCTAATTGGTACACTATTACAATGGGACATTAAAAAAAAATTTAACATTTTCCTAATAAGTTTTAATATTATGAGAAATGTTTACAAGTAAACTAAATTCCAGAAGTGTCCCCATGTTTTAAACAATAAAGTTTATATTCTCATAGACATTAAGCAATGTTTTTAATATTGAAACATTCGTAATTTCATATTATTCTATCATTGATAAAACAAAATTTTCTCTACAAATACTAAATATCAATCAAGGAATAGGAGATTAAAATACAAGCAATAGCCTCACTTGGGGGATTGGGGGATGGGAAGTAAATATAACAGTAAGCCAGGGGTGTAGCTGGAGGTGGATGCGACTCGATTCCGACTACCATAACGGATTTTACAATGTGTTGCCTTCTGCTAGTAGTTAACCCTCTCCCTGCTGGATTAGGCACACACACTACTCTGTAGGGCATCTCCGGTTGCCTCCAGCATGGAAAGGGTTAAGGATACATCTAGGATGTTAATCATTTTGTTCATAATTCTACCCAAAATAAACCTCATAGTGTATTTTCTCTAACAGCCATTAGTTAATAATGGAACTGGCAATTAATGTGGACGTGTCTGTGTATCTGCGTATAGGCAGCTATGCACCTGTGTATCCTTTCACGAAGCTCTCTTATCCACTAAGAGACTGGTAGCGCTCTCTTTGCCGATGGCTAGTACACTGCTAAGGGAACGCTACCAGTCTCTTAGTAGATAAGAGAGTTTCGTGAAAGGATACCCTGCAAGCTAGGCCATCAAGTGTTTGTGGTACAGGGCCCCATTTTTGCCGCTTTTCCTTGTTAAATAGTCCTGACTGACCGAAACATACTGGCTGTCATGGCCGCTCCTCTGGGCATACATCAACGGTAGGCTTTATGAAATTTATGTGTCAATACTCTGGCAGGTAACAGACAATACCAGACTATCGTACCAGTTGGACCCTGAGCTTTCCAACCCATTTCCGTCCTCCGTTTCCCCAATACTTCATGTATCTTATCAAGTCTATATGACAATGCCAACTGGGTGCAATTCTTCGGCAGTTGTAACCTCTCGCCTGACCCACAACTACAAAAAGCACTTGTACATCAACGGAATTATGCTGGCAGGTGATTTATAATTTCTTAATAGAAGTCAGAGCGGCCAAACTGGCAGGAAATATGAGATAAAATGACAAGAGGATGCCGTTTATCAGTTGGAAATATCTCGAAAGAATGGCTGGGTTCTGGGTTGGTATAATAATATTTCATGGTAATGAGTTCTGTTTTAAGGGGGGGAATGGTTTATATATGTTTAGCACCTGATGGACGAAGTATATACGAGACAATGGCCATGGATGATATCTAGTTATAGCACGCATCCCATAGACATGTCATTATGAATCATAACGCCTGGCGTACGCATACCAATCTGACACTGATGGGTTTCTTTAATAGACATTCAACAAACGTAGATTGTGTCCATGTAAATCTTAATATACAACATTAACTACATGTAGACTATATGAGATCCCAGTCATAAACTGTCAAAACAGGATTGTGAAATTATACCGTAATCGGGTTCTTTAATTTTCTAACTAAATATATTCTATGATTAATAAATACAATACAGTTCTTATAGTGACTAAGATCAAATAAACAAGTAACAAAAAGCAAGTATTTAGAATCATATTAAACAATAGGTGTAAACAAAAAAAAAGACTTAGTCAAAGATGTTCTTGTAAATTCTTCTAAAAAGGTTAACCCAATAAGCCTAATACAACAAAAAGTCTAGATCTTCAATGATTTCACAAACAATTGAAGCTCTGATAAAGTGTAACTTTTACATAACCTTTACATAAGAAGTTATTATATGGTTACCTATAATTGTATCAGGTCGCAATATCTATATGATCTATATATTATTTCAAAACATCAACTACAAGCTTGTTAACATTTTATAACGCTAATAGGTCAATTAGATAATACTTTAAGCAAGTAATTGTCCAGGCTAAAATTGCAGCTAATTGTGAGAAGAGTTGAATCTATGAAAACCCTGAGAATATACTTCATAAATATCCCAGACCTAGTCATATAATATTCTAACACAAGCCCTATTATTAATAATAATAATAATGTAAACATTTATATTGCACCAAATCTATACTTGAAAGCATGCTCAAATCGTTACATTATTACCTCGGTCAATAGATCTGTGTGCACTCAATTCCTTCAAGGCACTACAAGGTTATCATTCACATGTCCATCTCATCCTTCCAGGTACCCACTCTCTGCTGGGTGAACAGGCATATTCAAATTTGTAGTGGGTGCCCAGGACTCTTAGACTAACATATGCCTGGTGTACAGAGGCAAGTTAAATTTGCAATGCAGGCAACCTATTTTGTTTAAAATATAGCACATTTAGTGGCTTTGCAACTTGTCCTAAATAGCCCTGTGGGCAAGTAACTCAAAATGTTAGTGTGGGGAGCCTTGATACCTGGCAAGAAGAGATGGCATTGTAAATGTTAACCCAGCACTGGAAATGCTTGCTTGGGTTGGATGGTCCCAGGAAGTTGAGTATGTGAAACAAGTGTACAGTGATCCATTGACCTGAGCTAATAATAGTGCAGCATTCAGCGCTTCGAACATGTATTAGCTTTCGGTCCAATCCCAGGACCGAAACCCAATTCCAGGCAATCTGATTGGATCACGTGATAAAGGTTAGGCATAGGAAAACATCTTATGCACATTTTGGGTCACGTGAGCCAATCAGATTTCATAGGATAATATTTTATTAATATTTTGGGTCATGTGAGCCAATCAGATTTTATAGGATAATATTTTATTTATATTTTGGGTCATGTGAGCCAATCAGATTTCCTGGAATTGGGTCCGGGTCTGGAGAATAGACCACAAGTTCTGGTATGGTGCAGAGGAACAGATCTCACCGGTATTTATTAGCTGCTGGAACAGTCATATAATTTCTAGCACAGATGTACCGAGCTACAGTCTACATCATCACGGCATTGAAGGTGAAATGCACAGAAGATGTACATTTAGCTCCACAGTCTGCATACTAAACTTACAAATACACTGTACTAGTAAAGGAGTACTCGCACAAAACTGACGTACAAAATGGCTGCCGAGCCACTTCTATCTTTACTTGGAGGTGTGAGGACCAAATGTGGTCCTAAAGTAGTTCCATTTCCTAATAGTTGTCCATGTCAAGGTTAATCAAAATCAAACAGAAAGTTCCAAAGTCATGAGAAAGGACATGAAATTGTCCATGGACATTTAATGGACACTGAATGATCTCACGGACAAAGTCATCTCCACTAGTCAGTAGGTGTTAAATGTTCAGCTAACAAATTATTACTTGTAACAATATAAACCTCGATTTGTCTATATACATGTACAAGTATTTTTATTCCATTAGCTACCTATAGTCTTATTCCTCGATATAAGTGTACAAATCTTGAAAAAGCTCTAAACCCAAATCTTAAAAAACAATCACATATAATAATATAAATAGAGGATATTTCATGTGTCTAGTGAAATAGCATGTAATCTCTCATCAATAAAAAGATTTATTCCTCATATTCCATTGGTTATTAATATTAATAAATTTAATTCTTTGATACAGTTTTGGGTGTTACACCACTACTATTACTATTTTTTTTATTTTTTTTTATTTTATTTTAATTTGGGGTTTAAAGTCAGTTTCTAGATTCTTTCACTAATATCATGACTTGCATGCATATGTACTGCTTGACTAGTCTGGATTTCCACCAGTTTTATAGTGCTAGTTCACTTAGAATATCACGCCGCAGATAGAACAATGATACCCCACTCAGACACAGTATGCTAACTCCGAGCTGGCCAGTGCTTGCTTTACCCCTGTAATGCTGAGCGCCAAGCAGGGGAACAACAAGTACCCCCTTTAAACGTCTTTTGGTATGACGCGACCGAGGATCGAACCCGCGACATTCCGCTCTCCGAGCTGACAATATTTTTCGAACATGTTATAATAATAATAATATATAGACATAGCTGAGAAAATAGTGTGTTTTTAGTTTACGAATGACATCTGACTTTTATGAAGGTAAGAAACATTTAAAATCCTTCTAGAGTCTGCATGAAATATCGTTTTTTTAAATCAAATGACAATTTCTAGTATAGAATATATTTCCTGCATATAGATTTCCCTCTTTAAGTGTTTGTTGAGGGACAGGTGGTAAATATATCTTTCACAAAATATCAGCGATGCATTTAATATTCGTAAATCGCAGTAGGTTTTAATATTTAACGAACATTATCTACGCATCGTCTGATCGTATATGTCGGTCGGAACACTATATTTGAGCGAGGTAAAATTAAATATAAATTTTAACTTTTCTAAAATAGCTTTACAACAAAGAAAATAATTATTTTACAATCTAAGACATTAATATACGCAACACAATACATTAAAGGCATACTATCACGGTTGATAGCCTAGATAATGGCCAAACGAATTTCTGTCTGAGACTATTTACGTTTGATGTGTACACCCACAAGTTGTTATTTACTGGTATACCAAGTCCCCAACACTCGATATTTATAATACATTTCATATTTTATAATACTTGTTAGTCCTGACTAATAATGATCTTGTCTTTGATGTATTCATGATATATGAAGCAATCGTAGTTCTTTCGTCGTACTCATTGGAGAGTTATGTCCCCTTGCGTTAATATAAAGGACGAACAACTAAGATTGTTCAGGTTCGTATATAAACAGCAAAATCCAAATCAGTTTGTTGAAATTGAATTTTGACTACCGTACAGCGGTAGACAGGTTTTTGGAAGTACAAACATGCTTATATGTATGTCAAGTGAATGTACTTTCTAGTCAAAAACGGTCATAAATATCTGTGATAGTATGCCTTTAAGGACCGATAGATATTTTGTGAGGTTGCTTTATACGACATTTCGGAACTCGGCTCGAGGAATCTGGTGCCATTCTTCTTCCAATACGTCTGCAAGTTCTTCAAGAGTTCCTGGAGATGTTTGGGAATACCTCACCGTTAAATTATAATAAAATTATATTTGTAATCAATAATGCTACTGAGTTTATTGAGCATATGTCTCTACGTTTCGAGACATTTGTTAAGAGCTACCAACACTTTCTCGTTCTATAAAGTTGAAGGTGGATCTTCATGCCATACACTCCAGCAAACATCTAGCGGGAAACTTGCGCAAACAGCCAACCAATGAAATCATTTCCCCTTAAAAAACGCTGTAATAATCTATCCAATGAAATAGATGTTATAATTGTTCTATGTATTATTATTATAGCTCATATAGACTGTTTGTTCTCTAGACTGTTTTCTCTCTAGATGTGTGCCAGGGTGTACGACATTGAGAGTCAGAATGAGTACCCCTGTGATTCGAAGATGAGAAGGTAGGTGTAATTAATTAGAAAAAAAATATACCTATTAAATTTCTATATTTAATCGTCCAAAAGGAGTGGTAGGTGGTGGTGGGAAGATGACCTTGTTTATGTATAGCGGAAATTAAAGATTCATTTGACATTCATCAAAATACAATCTTTACGATTAAATGGAAGATATAAGTATTTTACAAGGTAAGACATTAATATTTCACTGTGTTTCGATACATCACTTTAAGATCTATTAGTTTATCACTCCTCATCATGTAGAGTGGACGATGGAACCACTGTTATCTTTCCGATAGGCCGCCTTCCAGTGTGTGCGTGTGTGTGTGTGTGTGTGTGTGTGTGTGTGTGTATGTGTGTGTATGCGTGCGTGTGTGTGTATGCGTGCGTGTGTGTATGCGCGCGTGCGTGCGTGTGTGTGTATGTATGCGTGCGTGCGTGCGTGCTTGTTGTTTTACGTACAGTAAGGATTTAAAACATTTTGGGGTTTACGTAATTTTGCTTACTATATTTTAAAACATGTGTTGGGAGGTTGGGTGTTGATTCTAAAGTCATATTAAAGGGGCAACTTCATACTTGCACGTATTTAATCATAATTTTTTAATATTTTTATTATTTTTCTATATAATGTTA
>JAUTBQ010112084.1:0-15693 GCA_032361185.1 Lepetodrilus ovalis | reverse complement strand
TCTCTCTCTCTCTCTCTCTCTCTCTCTCTCTCTCTCTCTCTCTCTCTCTCTCTCTCTTTCTCTCTCTCTGTCTGTCTGTCTGTCCATGCAGGGGACATCGGCATTGCAAAGTGCAGAAACATCGTGCCCGTATCTTGTGCAGGCTGATCAGGGGCTCACTGTTCCCTCAGGGGCCTCGGCACTATATTAATGGTACAGAGGCCGTGGACGGAATTCAGTGCGGACACTTTTATCAGGGTTTGTTTGTCTTGTGGAGGAGGAGGAATAGTGATATTGAATACATGGCCGTGGCTGTCATAAATATTGGAGATTGCGAGACTGGTCGTGATTGTCTCCAGTCAGAGGAGGTGCTGCATGCACGGTTCCGAGAGATTGTCATAGATTGTCAGAGTGTTGGAGATTGTCAGAGTTTGGCCATCATTACTGAGGAGGATCCATTTATTTATTAATTTGTTTTTAATGTATTTTTTTGTGTTTATTTTAGAATTCTTATAGTTGGTAGGGAAATATATGAAGGGATTTTTAAATATATATATGATATTTGTTTTGTGATTATGATGGATAAAATTAATAGTTTGAATTTTGAGATAGTATGATGAAATAAGAGTGTTGAGTTATAAGTACTGTTTTTCACAGTAGTATTTCAATGACATAATTATCAGCAATTATGGGATGAAAAGCAACAACAAGTAAATGTTATGCAAAAACCCACAGCAAGTAAATGTTATAGTAATTAGGAAAGAGTCAATGCAGGAACCAATAGACCCTAGGATGATACCTGTATACCTGATAAACAGACATTGAATCCTTGAATGTGGACAGGGTCTCGACCACAAATGGGATTCAAACTCGGATCTGAATTTTTGTAAGTCATCCATTTATAAGAGTGCTGTTCATGAACACAAGCATCTAGTGAACTAGGAGGGTGATGTGATATGAGAATGGAAAAATGAACAAGATGATCCATTTACCATGTTTTCTTGTATCATAAAGGGAGAGCATTTTATGGTTTACAGTGATTTATAATTATTTCTGTGATGCAAATTGTTTTGTGAAACTGATGACAGAACAACACTCCTAGTGTGAAGTATCGTGGTGTAGTTCAAATGACGTTAAACCTGACAAAAACAAGAAAAAATGTTCGAATGTGTTTAGTCTTCGTAACTGATTAATCGCAGTCATTATGACTCGTCTTCCTATTTACTGTGTAATTTGGAAAACAAGACTTTATTACCTGCAGTCTGAATTACATCCTCCAGTTTAGCTTACAGACAGGAGAGCAAAAAAAATGAATGGTTTCACAATTATGCAAAAACAGTCTCCTCTACGTGAATCATGCTTGAGGTAATTTAGCAGGCTCGGAACATGGCTGTTAAAGAGGTGAAGATGTGTGGGAAAGAACATGTCCAATTTCTCCCAAAACCATCATTCGGATTTTGCAGATGACTAGATGCTTAATGAAAAGTGACAGATTTTCTTTTTGTAGTTTTGAGGGGGTGGGGGTGGAAATGGCTGTAAGATTTTGGACAGTTTTCAAGATGTTCTAGTAGATTTTGAACAGGCATGATTTCAAGAGGAATTCAAGACCCATAATATATTTATATAGACATGTATTTCTTTTGAGAAGATCTCTGTCAAGGGAGGTAATTTATACTCCCAGGCTCTCCTATGTCTGAAGGTCTGGAAAAGCTCTTGGCACCGCAAAGTCTACGCCATCCGTTAGTTTATCAGGAAAATCATGTTTTGCACGCATTTTTAGTGTAAGAATGACAGCACATAATTCCATTCTTACATTTTGCACATTAATACTGCAGCAATAAACAGGAGGTTTACCTGCTAGAACGTCTGTACAAACCATTTACAAACATTTACAAACATTTGCAGACATTATTTTGTCATCCCTATAAGCTGTCAATTGCTGAAACATGTACATTGGATATGTGCTGGTCTTTCAAGTTCTATTTAAACGACTGTTTTGAAGTACGTTTTTCTGTCTCTCCATTAATAATTTGAATAATTTACATGCTGAAAATTAATCTTTTGACACCTTGGCATAAGCATGACTTATTTTAAAACATAAATTCATATTTTGGATCATAAGAAACAAACTCTAAACTAAGATTTTTGCGTTAGTGAATCATCGAAACCTTTTTTGAAATGAGAATTTGTAGATGCGCGAGACCTGCATGGACATGAAGCAATTGATGGCGCCAATATTATGCCCCACCCCCCACTCCTCTTTCCCCTCCCCTCCCTATGACTACTGGCCCACCACGTGACCTCAACCCTCCGTATCGGTCGAGATGGCATTATTGGTTGTTTACGATACAGCGTAGACCTTGCGAAGTCGAGCCTATTCACCATGCGCCATTCACCAGTCTTCACAGCAGATGATCGAAAATGTCAAATTTTTCACGCATCATCAGCTCCTTTGATTTGTAGGCAGTGGTGGAGATTCAATCTTTTGTGTAACAAGTCTCTTAATGCGGGACTATCGAAAATACCAAAGACAGAATCATTACCTCCAATGCTATTCCTCTTTGTGGGCAAAAAGCTAATCATGAAAAAACGGGAATTATTAACTTTGAAGTCTTGAAATGTCTTATTGAGATTGAAATAAATGGGGACTTTTTCACCTTTCCTTGCTTTGAATATTTGTCATTTTGATTTCTTTCAGAGATTTTAATATATTCCACTCAGATTTGACTAGTGATGCCCGAAGCATGCAATTCACATATCTGGAAATATTCAGAACATTATAGCCCTTGCAGTAATTTAGTTTGAAATTTACTATTAAATGCTAATGTTGTATGAAGAATACATCAACTTTGCTAACATTGGTTGAAGAATAAGTTGTTTAAAATTCTTGTAACATTTTGATGTAAGAAGTTTATGCTGCTATAATTATCTAGCTGTGAAAATCTGATAGAAGGCATTCTACAACAGAAGACATTCTTCTAAGACCACATTTCTAAATATCGCTTAAAATGTTTTATAAACATTATTTCACACAAGTTTTAAACACAATTTAAGTTACGATTTTAAGTGTCTCCTCTTGAGAACTTTAACTATCTTTCAAGTTCAGATTTAAAACGCTCGAAATATTTTCATATTATTTTTATGACAGAACTATCATCAGTTTGCATGTGTTTCCCTGTTTTGACACGTTCATGGCTGCATATTGCCAATATTACCCCTCGTATACTTTAAATACCTACTTGCTCTGAACAAGCCTACTTACACCGAGAATGCCTACTTATGTTGAGCAAACATGCTTGTATTCAGAATAACTACTTATGTTGAGCATGGTAAACTTGTATACAAACGTTGGCATCCTACTACCCGCTAATTTCAGACTTCGTTGACTTCTACATTTACCATGCTTCCTGCTCATGTTAGAAATGGTTGTTGGCCGTGATTTCAAAACGAATGTTTCAATTTTCACGCCAATACTGTCACGTAGCATAATGATTTACAAGGTAAATATGTAAATAAACATCATATAAGTCAGTTTGGTTTAAGTATCGGTGCTGGTTAGTGCCAATGTGTTTGCGATAAATACCATCTGTTTTAGCTGTGGGGAGCATCTGTTAATAAATTGATACAGTTCCAGACAGACAGGTGTTGTAGTTTTGGATCGTCTGCGAACAGAAGACGTATTGTACGTTAAACTCACTCCAAGTGAGGTGATACTAACCGTGTGTGGACGTATGGAATATCTACTTTCTGGCTTACTTTACATCACCTGAGAATTTTGATCATGGTCCTTAAGTGTCTCACGTGCACGTAATTGAGATTGTTGCTGGCTTTAAGCCGAGATAATTGGAAACCTATGTATAGCAAAATGTAAATATATCTTCCGACAAATTGTAACATTAGAAAGGAATATTTTCTATTGAGAAATGTAAATACTGTGCCCCCTCGATATAACACGGATTGGGATATAAGGCGGGGTCAGACATGGATCCCATTTATATTTTTCGTTATTTCCCTGCAATATCGTATAAGGCGGGTACTATAACGCGGGGTGTGTGGGTGGGTGGGGGGTGGGGGGGTTATGTCATGGACAATGTATATCTTCCGATAAATTGTAACATTTGAAAGGAATATTTTCTATTGAGTGTTTTTTAATAACACTTTTGATACCTAAAACATTGTTTGAGGTTATTACGAAAAATCATTCCCACGCAATCTTCTTCCATAATAGATGTTCATGTTCCGGGACAATACATCACGACAGAAAGACATCTTTGAGATCTGATAACCGCAAGAATTAATAAAGCTGCTCCCATTAGGGATCACACTGGATAGATTTGCTATAAAATATTATTTTACAAAGAATTATCCTGTAAAAGTCCAATGATCAAAGATGCCAGCTAGCAAATCTTCCGTCACGAAGAGAAATTGGCCGTTGTTAATACAGGTCACTGCACTACTTACGTGCATCATATCTATTTTGAGACTGATTCACTTACGGAATATGTGATTACAGTTTTCACCAGATCTCGTCGGATGGTCTCCGCATTGATTTTGTGTCGTAAGCGTACGATTGGAGCAATGCATGGCACCCAATCATGGAATGAGAGAGAGAGGGGCGGCCATTAGACCTCGCGTGTCACCATGGTTACTGAAACATACTTCCTGATGTACCTCACTGGATGTGCCATATACAGTATGTGGAGTAATTGTATAAATGTGCCCTAATTCTTCAACAATAGCACCTTCATAGAAATTATCATGTCGCTGTTCACTGGTTGTCATTAGATTTATTAATGAGCTTGTTTTAAAATCATGTTAATATTTAGGTTTAGATATGGTAATAAATGTTATGGACTGATTATATGTATTAATATTGTATTAAATTCGGTATCATTAATATTCCTAAAATATTAAGATCCATCTCCAGATAAACTAATGATCTACAGTGATGCATAGTTTAATTAAGGTAAAAGCGCATATTCTCAACATCATGAGGATAATCCTTGGAAACTAGGTGAAAGAATTTGTCTCAATCGTACGACCATCTTGGAATTCACGACTTTAACCATGCTCCTCAGAAATCTAAAACAATTCTGGACAAGTTTTATTTTGTGTGTAGAACCATCCCAGTCTATAGCAACCTGACTGCCATCAGTCTGGATCAATGAATCTTTTATAGATGCCTAAATCCCAATTCATTTTCCATTCCAGCTTTCAGTGTAAACCCATTATCATTTTCGGGGGCCAATAAGTCTCGCTATAGCTTTCACTGTTTATGACAATAAGCTACAGTTTCACTTTCCTGGGAGGTATGTTTATTGCAGAATGGCATTTGACATTATTTCATCCCCGAATGTCGAGATTTGCCAGGAGATTCACCTAGACTGGTCACGTGACCTCAATCTGATTACGATATGTTTCTGACATTAACTGTGACACATGCCACTGAACTGGGCTTTCCCTGTATACAAGGTAAAAACTATCAAGTGAAACAAGTTATCAATGTCTTCTAGCCAGAGATTTCCCGGCAATACACTGAGGACCGTTCATAAAGTTTACATGGACAGAAACTAAACAACTGCGAAAAAGTCGGAAGTCTGATAAGCATTATCAAAAGGGCGATCAGTTGATGGAAATGTTTTATCATAAACTATAAACAAATCAATCTAGGGCGGATCTTGGAAAATAAATTTTTATTATGTTTCTTGGAATTATGAGATATTAAGAACTACAATGCACGCAAAATTTAATAATATTTCAAGATGACCTAATACATGCTACTTGCATAAAATTAAAACTTACGATAATGTTTGTTATGACTGAAAGTTAATTCTCGTTGTAGGAAGGTACATGATAATATGAGACTGGATAATTTTCTAAATCGCGTTATTATTTTGCTGTCGTACATGTGGAATGTGGCCTCTAGATATGCTGTATAGGTGCAAAGTAAATTCAACCACATAAATTTCAGATATTTTTTTGAAGTTTCTAAATTTAAAAAAATTGATGTAGATATAACTATAAGAAATGATTATCTGAAAGCAAGGAACAGTAAACGGTGAGTAGTCTCCCATGATAACATCTCTAGTGTCTTCATGATAACCTTGTTGTACAAAGAAGTATTGTATCCGTATGCTAACAGGAGTCAGAGTTTAGATTGTACCCACGTGTTTATTAACATGATATGCCAGGGTGGCACAAGTCGGGTTTATTGCTTAATAAACAAGATGATCGCAGTTGCCATCTTGAAATTCATGTCAACAAGCAGAAAAGTCCTCTTGTTGCAAGAAAAAAACGTTAAAAAAATTATGGCATGTAGTACATCAATGCAAATGTGTGGTTTTGTTGTATAAATTGTATGCTTTGAATGTTTTATAAGAGCTTTTATCTTTATGAGACACTTCGAACAATAAAACATATTGTGTTTTAGCCATAAATAATATGATGTCTTAACCATTGAGAATATTGTGTCTTAGCCACGTTGAAGTCGATATACATATACCGGTACTCATACTACTATTATTACTACTACTACTACTACTACTACTACTACTACTACTACAACATTATGACAACAATTGGGGCAAAGTTAGTTCAGGGATAATATAAATTGTTGATAATACTCCAGTATACAATGGTTCAATACGAACTCGTACAACAATTGAAATGCCAATCCTGTGACACGTTCCAATGTACGTAATGTGCGCGTCCAAACAATACTGACATGACATCACCCTTGTCACACTAGACAAGTTTTTCAAGGTTTCTACAAACATTTAAAGTGGCTATACACAATACTATACATGTATGAATTTACACTATATTGGCAAGTCATTGTAGAATTCTGTGGAAAGTACGAACACTAAACAACATAAAGTGATTTTCAACATTGCGAGATGTGTCGCTAATCTACTGACTGTATTATCATCTAGAGAGGTATGTTAAAAATACATCAGTGCATATAATAGGCTTCTCTGTGTTTGAATGTAACAGGGTGAGTGTTCACGTAGTATACGTAGTACTTAGAGAGGGTGAGTGTTCACGTAGTATACGTAGTACTCAGAGAGTATATACCTGTCTGGCAGCATTACATAATATATTGCAAAGAAACTATTTCTCTTAAGGATATGCATTGTCTTTGCAAACAAATATATTTTTTATGATTACCGCAACTACATTGATTAATGCGTTTCTATTTTATTTGGGAAATTAATAACATTAAGGAAATGAACAAATCAACCCGCATTAATAAAGCTAAATGTGTTAATGTTTAATACTCTATGTTAATCCTCTCCCTGCTGCAGGCAACCAGCGGTGCTCTAAGCAGCAGTGAATGTGTATAATTCAGCAGGGAGAGGGTTAAAGGAGTTTGTTGTCAATCCTGACAACATTTTAAGTGAAGTAAGCTTATACATAATGGACAATAAAACATGAATACAATCGTGATAATGGAGTTGTAGAATTAAATTTATCCAAATAGTTTCAAGCAACGGTGCTATATGTTTTAGAGGACCTGTGATATTTGTTTTAGAATGTTGCATTTAAAATATGCCAATGTCAATTATTCAGAAAACCACATAGACCTGCGCATTGTCCTATTTTTATAGATTTCTGAATGTGTTTCTAAAAGGAACGCATGTGTATGCAAATAACTAATAAAACACACTCTGAAAGCTTTGACCTATAGGAATTACATAAACACTAAATAATAAACAGCGCACATTTAACACAGTTTAATGTAGAATTCACTTTGAAGGTTGTTGATTTCACCACGAGGTTTGTCGATTTCACCACAGGGTTGTCTGTTCATATTGAGGTCTTGTTCAGACTATATATTATGCATTAGTTGTGTCAACGTGAAGCCCTGTTGAACAATGTGGGTTCCTATCTGGGAGATGGTGCTATGGACAGGCTGACTACGGGCTAGATACCATCTGTTATCGGCGAGACAGGTGAGATAACGACATTCAGACGAGATGACAGCATTCACGTCACCTGTGGTGATGAAATGTAGATAGGATCACGTTGTTATTGAACTAAGGGAGGTAAATAGCTGTCATTGCAGATCTCTATTGTGGGATAAACTCTCTCTGTTTGCACTTTCAATGGAAGGATTGAAGCCAGTGTTTGCTTGACTGACTAAATTGAAAACAAGTCGAAAGCAAATAAATACGCAAATGTCAATTTTAATTGCTCGAGAGAGTGATGTATGTTTTGTACATGAACACCATTGTTGGCAGTATATTCTTTCATTGATTTCCTACGGCAATTTAATGGCTCAAATTTTCTTTAGCAGTTTGGTTACTAGACAAATACGTTTTTAACAATAGAGAATGACATAGCACTTCGTAAGTCACAGTGTGCATCAGTATGGATACCGGAATATTTCTTCACCCAACTCCCAGTAAATATCCAACAATAAAGAAAACAGAAAGGATAATTTATGGTACAGACATTGGAAATGTTATCTTTTGTTTTTACATCATTAAGACAAATTCTGAAATATGATAGAGAATAAAACAACATATTTGTCTGTAAACAGTGTCTGACTAGGATAACAATGTAAACAAAGGACACAAGTGTTTCTTTCAGCTGATCGTCTAGTAACGCAATACGTATAATACAGAACTTGTCGCGGTTTCTTCCTTCGTATATTTCACCACAGATGCAAGGATTATTGTAAGAATTTGTTTTGGGATTTTTTATGCTTTTTGCCTCATATCTCTTCTCTGAATCTTTCCGAATCTTGGGCTAGGCAAAGTTGGAAATTTGAAACGGTTTTCCTTAAATAAGTTCATTGTCACTCTCTCAGCAGAAAGTTGATTTTTGTGGTTTTTTTCTTTTTTCATAATGACATTTTAGATTTTTCTTGCAAACAAGTTTCATTCTGACAACCAAGGATTGTGATAGTAAGTCTTAACTTCCACTACGATACCCAGACACCCGTTCCACAAACCAATCGTAGCATTACGCTAGTCGTAACTCCATGTTAACACTCTTGTAGGTCTTAGATTAGGACCCTGATATTTAGTTCACTTGTACAGTGTCGTATAGCTGAACATCTGCTGTTCGTTTCATAGCAGTTCATTCTTCCAAGTAAATCAAACTACTTAAAAAATAATCTTGATATATATATTTCTATTTATGTTTTCTGGTGCAAATATATGTGTTAAAGGGTATTTATCAAATGTTTATTAAAATTCAAAGATGTGATCTATCAAACATGTGAAGTTATTGAACATGTATTTATGTTTTAATGTACTACTTCTAACACGAGTCTTTTGAATTTGTCATGCACCGAATTTCAAAACCATTTCAGTGTTTTGGTTGTAGTCAACATGAAAGTGTGTTTGCTGTTACCAAATTTGAATTTCAAGTTGTGGCTGTCATTGTATGTCACAGTGTTTGTAGTCACACTTAGATAAAAGGGCGAATTGTACTGGAGAGATGTGAATGGTAGTTGTACAAACACGGACATAATGGCTATCACTCGCTCTCCATGTCTGCACGGCGATAGAAACTTGCGCTTTAACACGGACTGACAAATGTAATTTTTGTCAGAGTGGGAAACTTTTGTATGTCCTTTCATTCGGAGATGCCGGTAACCGGTGTAAGCGAAGGTGGGTTCCAAGTGAATTCACCCACCTGGACTGTGAAAATAATGAACGCTCGCTGTTATGGACACGCCAGAAAAAGGGGGCGGTGTCATCTCAAACTGAGATAAAAGGTAGCGTGAAGTACGCTAATCAGGTGAAAAATTACTTCAAAATGCGGGTTCCATATTTGCCTATCTTTTTTCGTGACACATTAACACCCAAGTTGAAAGGGTGGCAGTCATATGATCACCAATGAATAGGTCAAGTGAAGCAGAAAATCTTATTTAATTTTAGTATAATTAATTATTTAATAATATATTACCTACTGCTTCAGCACCTGTGTGTGTTGAAGCGTTGTACATATGTTAAGTATCATCACTGTTCACTATTTGTTTTCTATGGTATATCTGAAAGTTATGAGACATCAAAGATCTAGGGAATCAGGATTGGCATAAGAATTCCATAAATACGAGTGATATTGACAAATTATTGCCTGTAATGCATAAGGTCTGGTTTACACCTGTGATATATACACATAGGCCGTATAGCCAGCAATCTCGTACCATTGTCCAGTCGTCGTAATCTGAGATTAGTCTCAGATAAATGTAGATTCCCTCATAAAATTGTGATTTATTTGGCTCATTCACTGGCCAACAAATGGCCGCATGCATTTGTATGCTGTGTTTTGGTGTTCATTCAGACTAGGTTATTATGGGGTTATCAGTCGAGCGTTGACGTCGCGGCGTGACTTGCGCGAGAGTGACATACACTGTCCAGGTCGTAAAGGAACGCTGTCCAACTCTCAAAGGAGCGCGTGTATGTGTTCAGCCGGCAGAAGTAACAGGTTGATTGACTTGCAGTCCCAGAATGTAGTACGGTGTCCGACTGCCTTCAGATAAGAGCTTGCAGCATTTATACAGTTTATCATTTTCTTTCTGTTTGCACAATGGTCCTTTACGTTCAGCTTTAATCCTCAATAGTCACGCCTCTTAGGAATTCTTTAGCAGTTTGGGGGACTATCTGCGGACATTAATAGCAGATGTTCGAATGGATCTTTTTGTGATACTGGCATATTAATATCATATCCAAAGCAATAAGCGGAGCGTGTCATTTTGAAATGTTATTTATAGATATTTATGACTTGTATTAAGCTTGTGGTGCTGACTTACCAAATTCTTTAAGTTACGACTATAGCAGCTGGATTTTACTAATGTTAAGGGGGGTAATTTAACTGTCATTACCGTTACTAGGGTCATTATGGAAATTAAATCAGGTGGGTAAGATTCACAATTTAGATATACGGTTTATTACCCATAGAGGGTGAATAGAAATATTGATGGAATATGGTTTATCGAAGGGTTACCCGACTTTAGCTATATATTTACAAGTGTCTGCAGTTTAGCTCTGGGTCAGTGGGTTTTTAATTGTAAATATTCATTTTTGGGGCCCACCAATGGTAAATATACATGTTCAGGGCCCATTACTTATGGCGACATAGCCGAGAGATTTGTTCGTTCAGATGCATCTACTTCCTGTAACCAATCATGCCCATCTTCAATGGCGACGGGTTTGCGTTGACATACCGGTACAATAATTGAAAATATTGACGGGATATAGACAACCAAACAATGCTGTTTGTCTATAAAAGGACAATAGTTGATTTTTTGAGTGTTTTCCCACCTGCTGGGCACGAATGGTGTGATGACATCCTCTTGTAATGAACGTCATTGGCCAATTCCTGGACTTTGTGGACTCAATGCCTGGTTCCTGATTGAGCAGTTTGTTTAGCCAGACTGTCAAAGACACAAAAGGCGTCTGTTTCCCTGCCCAACAGTTTCCTCAAATGTTTTTAGCTTTACGATCGAGTTTAGAGAAGACCAGTTCTTAGCATAACTATCGTATTTAGAGAAGAAAGATCTTAGTATTCTTATCAGACTTAGAGAAGACACGTTCTTAGCATAACTATCGTATTTAGAGAAGAAAGATCTTAGTATTGTTATCAGACTTAGAGAAGACACGTTCTTAGCATAACTATCGTATTTAGAGAAGAAAGATCATAGTATTGTTATCAGACTTAGAGAAGACAAGAACTTAGCATAATGATCAGTTTTATACCAGACATATTTTTAGCACTGCAATCAGTTTTAGAAAGGACAAGTTTTTACTATGGGTGAAATATTCCCACTGCGACATTAAGAAATAATTCAATCAATCAATCCTAGTATTACTATCTGGTTTTGAGAAGACAAGTTCTTAACATCACTATCAGGTTTAGAGAAGACAAGTTCTTAGCATCACTATCAGGTTTAGAGAAGACAAATTCTTAGCATTACTATCAGGTTTAGAGAATTTAAGTTCTTAGTATTACTATTGGGTTTTGAGAAGACAAGTTCTTAACATTACAATCAGTTTTAGATAAGACAAGTTTTTAGCATTACTATCAAGTTTGAAGTCCTTTTTCAATACAGCTAGGGTCATCTGGTATTAGTTAGCTTAAAAATAAGTAAACCTATCCATGTGTATACAGTATTAGCGTAATCTGGATACGTATGTATCGTATTCTCTCTGAAGTCTCAGATCATTAACTGCCGTCAGAAATAGACAGATATTCTGAGAATATCAACTTTTTGTATACATTTTTCTAGCAAGCCTTCATTTCTCAACATCCAGATTCCTCTAATCGCGTATGGATTCCAGTGAGTGTTAGTTTGGTTACATCTGCGCTGTTTGACCTGCGATATTTTTACAAGTTCTCGTCATCAGGTACAGACCATGTAGAAAAAAATATTTCAAGATTTCTAAGACTGATAATTCAGTCTATTTGAAGGAACTCTGTGACTGGAACTGGATCGTGTTTTGTGCGAGCGGTCCAAGTTTTCTGCGACTACGGGACAATCAATGTAGTGCCGCCACTATGGGACAATCAATGTTAATGTTGTTTCAAGGACCGTTCAGCTGTGTAACGTATAAATAGATCTATCCATGTACGATGTCGTGCTTGGCGGGGTGTGCATCCAAAATGGTCGCCACTATCCTCTACTCCCATTATACAAATCAATTCCATTCTGTTCGATAGTTTTACATGTGAACCGTTTGCCAAGAAGAGGGCTTGTTCATGGTCTAGGATTGCTTGGGACTGTATACGCTCGGGACTGCATTGCCATAAGCTTGGGATCGTATGTGCTCAGGACTGCGTAAGCTTTGGGACTGCGTAAGCTCGGGGACTGGTATTTCAGACAAAAGCTTGTGCTGTTAGTCGTAGTGGTCGTCGCCGACTGGCAGGCCCTGTTGTCAGTCATAATGACTGAAGTTATAGGAGCACCCTTCGCCAGAATTGGTCAATATATGACTCACGTTGAGTATAGTTTCACACTCGCGAGGCATACAGAGAGGTGTGCCAGAGTATGCAATGCTAAATGGATGGCTCGTTGAAAGGCTACTGTGGAGAGCTGCTAATGGGGACGCAGAAATTAAGATGGAAATGGGATATTATAATCATTGCAGCTGAAACGGACTATTTTATTTCTTAACGATTGAAAATTGTGACATTTGTTGTGATGCATATATTTTTTAATTCCGTCAGGTTTTAGATTCATAGAAATTATTTTTCATTCTTTTCAGTTTTTTCATTTCCCCCTATTTTGTAGAAACTTAAATTGTATTTCCAGAAAAAAAAAGTTACACAAAATGTCTTTTTCTGTGTTGAAACTAACTGCCTAATAAGCTAATTTTTCCATACTTAACAGTGGAATTCATGATTTTAAAACAACAAGATAATCATATGGAAATTTGGTTTATCAGTGGAATACTCAGATCTTTAGGAAGATAGAATTAATTGTTATGACTAGTGTTGAGTGGACATGGTTGGTCTATCAGTGCTTCATCATTGGAATTCAAATATGTTTTATTTTATGGTTAAATGACAACCTATTAGCTGAGTCTAGCTTCTCTATGAATATAAATATAGTAGGCAAAGTAATATCATCATTTTATCATGATTGGAATACAAACTTTTTATTTTTTCTTCTTTCTAATAAATGACAATATTTTTTTGTATTAAATATCATGTAGCCAAGTCTAGGAGGATCCATTTCTTCATGAATAGAAATAAGCAAAGAAATTACAAACCATGATTGGAATTCAAACCTTTTTCATTTTTTTCTTCATACTTAAATGACAGTAAAATTATTATTAAATATCATTACACCAAGTCTAGCTGGATAGAAATACGCAACGAATTTAAGAAATTATAAACTATCATGACAGTGTCAGTGTCTGATGAACGAGATATTGGTCTGATGGAAATGATGACCCTTTATTTTTCATCCTGCATGACATTTTCTGGTCCTGCACAATGTTTTCTGATCCTGCACTATGTTTTCTGGTCAAGTCAGGCTTATCCATGTCACTTCCAAAATTGAAGACATCCATATCTGAGTCTCCAAGATCTACATTTCCTCTTTCGGAAACCCTAGGTGCAATATTGCCAAAAGAACAACATGTCCTGTTCTCCTCAGGTGACCCGAATAATGATAAAACAACGTCCCGTCGTTAGCGCCAACAACAACGGTTGAGTGGATACCCCGTGTGACAACGGTTGACTGGATACCCCATGTGGGACACATCTGAGATGATGGCAAAGATGGCAGAGAAAAATTAATAATTTATTAACCTTGCTATTGTCTGTCTGCGAAGGATTTGTGTTCCTTCTGAAGTCAAATTAATTGAAACGTCTCCAGGATGTTTTTGCTGATGTGATTTCGCCAGTGCGCGTGGAGCTGATTTTGACAGCAATGGTCGTAGGTCCTCTACAGCTGCTACAAGGGTTTGAGGACTTTGAAGAGCTAACATTTATTTATTATACACTTATATAATTTTTTTTCACATTTTTGGTGATTTGTTTTTGTATTATGGAATCCTACAGTAATTTTGAGTAATTTTCTACAGACTTGCACGCGTTCCTGTTCAGTATGAGACATCATTTAGGTCCTGCTGGTTATAACATTATCAGAAGTGACGCATCACGGATCCTGAGCATAATACCTAGAGTACGTTCGTTACCTTCTACCAGAAATCTTCAGACCCTTGCGACTAATTTAGAACATTTATGTGAAATATGATTAATAATGATGGGCTTTTGATGGGAGATGCTGATAGGCCCAAGATGTTCTGTCTGTGACCTTCGGCCTTTGGTGTCTACACAGCTGGTGCGGAACAGACCAATCAGGTGTCTGCTTTCACCAAAGAGGAAGTTTGCGAATGATCAAAGGATTATCCATCTTGGAAGTGAAAATTATGACAGTCGTGGTCAAGGTATATTAAAATTTGGCAATGCTCGATTGTACAAGAAAAATATCAGGCAATTTTACAAGTGAAATATCAGACCAAAAAAGACATTGATAAATTATATCTGATGTTATCAGTTACTATGGTTACCGACATTGATAAATATTCTGGATTGTGAGACAGTAAAAGGCATGTTTAAATAGATTCCATCTGACATGTTCAGCATTAAAACTTCAGTGAAGTTACTCATTTGCTAAAACTGCGATCAGACGGCTGATATGTTTTTCAAAGAGCTCGTTAAATGCTGTAAGAAATAACATAATGTTTGTAAAATGCAAAAGAAATAATGACGTCTTTGATCATAGAAAATTCTTACTCTCACCTACTCTTTCAATCAATTACTCACTCTCATGCATGTTATTATTATTAAAAGTGTCATTTCTTTTAGAAATTCCCATATATTTTAAAGAGATAAAAAAAATATTTTAAAATTCTGACATGTATTTAAAAAAGGAGAATATAATGTTACCCAATTTGACATAGAAAACCAAACAGACTAATCAGTTTCAGAAGGTGAAACCTAGGGCCGAGATTGTGAAAATTTCTGAGTATGATTTCATGCTCAAGTTCAAATTTTATATGGGGATTTATGAACAAAACTCTGAGTTGAGCATGAAATTGTACTCAAGAAAGTTTCATAATCTCGGGGCCTAGACTTGTTTCTAAACAATTCATGACAGATACATTAATAAGGACTATGTAGGTGAGAAAATAGTCAATGAGTGAGTGAGTGAGTGAGTAGGGAGTTTAACAATGCTGCGGGAATCTTTCA
>JAUTBQ010111973.1:0-15697 GCA_032361185.1 Lepetodrilus ovalis | reverse complement strand
ATACATTCATCTGGAAAATGCACCTCAATAATACGTACCATGAACAATCCTCTAGATAAGACATCCTATTGATGTATATCTTCCGGACAATACCCTTTCTGGACAATACAATTTATGGACAATACAATTCATGGACAATACACCTTCTGGACAATACATCCTATGAGCAATACCTTCTGATGCTTCCGCCATCTCAGAAGAGTTTTCATTTTATCATAATTTGTTTAGCTGAGCAATTTGTAGTTCAAACAGCACACTGTGTTATATTACATCTTACATTATGGCCAATTGGAAGTTTTATTTAGATTACTCAACCATCAACGTGTAAACATTGATGAATACTGCAGACACATCACTGGACACTGTGATATTAAATTACGTGAATTAGATATCTTCAAAAAGGTATTTGCAAAATCACCTTGATCTCATGTTTCATTATCAGGGAATGGGCAACAAATAAAAATGTTAATAAAAGCGAAATAGTCTGGGATTTTTATAGAGTCTGGGTGTTTTATAGAATGATTCATTTCCATTAATGTCTTTTCAGATTGCAAAATGTTGAGGATACTTCCTGTTTGCATGGGTTAAATAAATAATTCTTTTGACGGATCAATATGATATATTTGGAGATGATACAAACTAAATGGATGTAATAAACTACCACTGTACGTATCTGAGTTTAACGTCGCTGACGGAATTTCACTGATTTGTGATGAATCGCCAGAACTGTGTTACATCAGCGTCCAACTAATGCAAATAACAATGTCCTCAGTACCTGACCTTCATGACCTCACAATGACCTCCACCGTAGTCTTGTCGACAATAACATTACTTTTGGTTACTTACGTACATATATCAATTTTATATCTTGCCACTTGGGTGCAATATTGGTATGAAGCCATAATTCTGAATCCTCCATCATATCCATCCATTCCATTCCATCCCCCCAACCAACCCCACCAACCCTATCACCTCCTCCATCCTCCCCAAACCCCTCCCTCAAACCCTGAACCCCCCTCAGGGGTCAACATAGTGACCTTCAACAGCTGCCCAATAGCCAGAACCTTCATCAGAAGTTCTGACTCAGAAAACCACATGGCTGCCGTCAATTTGTTGAGCAATCGTCTCGAAAAATTACTAAAGGATCCTTGAAACTTTGGTTCCCATTTCCCAGTTCAATATGAGTGCATGTTGTAACTGGGTTTGAGATCTGTATAGTCAGCTTTGTATTTAATTAGAAATCTGCCAAGCAATCTGATGTTCTCGAGAGCGGTCGTGACATGGACAGCTCAGGGAAGCAAGAGAATTCAAATTGAGAACTCTGGGAAATTCAGCACGGTCAATGATTGGTCGATGGCCATTTTTGTTGAAATATTATTTATGTGTGTTGCAAACAAAATAGAAATTGAACTTGTCTTTGTTGATGGGGCAATCTGGGTTGTCTTATAATGAAATGTTCAATTTTGCCAGAAGATAGAGGGTTAAGTTAATGGATATGAGAAACTGGGAGTGAAAGGGTTAATGCATTAGAGAATGTTTCGCTTATTTCACATGTCACCAGATTGAGATTGAGATCTGTTCTTCTGCAATTTTAAATGGTATTCAAGCCTTCCTGCAATGAACTACTTATCATAGGAAACGGTTAGCCTAATGTCTGTGCTACACATTTAACTGAATTGTTGTACGACTCATTTTATGCCAACTCGTGATGGTCAACAATACATAGTCGGTGATGCAAAAATATGTAGTTGCATGTGCAACATATCCTGTTGGCCTAAATTACCTATCCACGACTAGTCATGGATCATTGGATGACGAATGCACAGATTAAAAAATCAAATCTGCATAAACTTCGTACAACTAATGGTTTGGTCTTTGACACCAAATAAGTGCCAATTTTGTCCCAGTTTCATGTATAGCCCATACCCCAGAAGAGATGATACTATTGGGATACCGAGCAGCCCATCACAATGAACCAAGTTGAGATAACTCTTGTTTCACTTTCAATGTTCTCATGTGTGTGCATGCAGATAATAATGACCGTTTTATCCCAACAGCTACATATGATTCGTGTGCGTCCGCTCAGAAGTTTGCTTACCCTGAACCAGCGATTAAAACTCTGCAATCATTCAGTTTTATGCGTGGCAGTACGTTTTCGTATTCATGACGATTCTGGTGCATGAGTCGCGCTGACATTAGACTATGCATGAAAATTATTGCTGATACAGTGGAACAAAGGGTTCTAACGATATGGATCCCAAATCTTTCTAACATATGGAAGATTTTCTTACTACAGAGAAGATACCATACCACCATTGATGAGATTCAAACCCAGAATTCCGTCGCCTATGGATGAGACATTCCCGCTGCGATGTAAAGCATTAATTCAAGTCAAACGCAGAATATTTTCTTTTCAATTTCTGATGTCCTGGTGCCTATACAAAATTTTATCTTGCCATTTGTTTTGTCTCGTCATAGAGATAGAATCAAACAATCATTCCAAGTTTCACTTGACTCCTAACGATGACAAACAATTCAGACGTATCTCTTGCAAGACCCCATAGCCGAAAGTCTTCAAGCAATCTCGCAAACTTTATCACATCCAGCTTTGCCCCAGAACAGAATATCGACAATAATTGCTTTATTATGGTCACATTGGGGGATGCTCTGATACCACGGCCTCCTTCTCAGACAGACGAAGATTAATAAGTTCTCATCACCCTAATCAGAACTTAATAGTTCGTACCAAAGGGGAGGTAACTCGTTCCCTAATCACGTTACATCAGGAGTCAACAATGAGGTCATGCAATCCAGTCCGATACCATCAGACAAATGAAATCTAAAAAAAATCCCCTCCTCGCTGATATTGTAAGGGTTAATTAAACTGTATTGTGTGGGTCAATTTCAAAATTGAATTGACTAATTTAACCTTATTGAATTGGTTAATTTAACTAATTTAATGAACCTTACAGATTCAACTTTCCAAGTCCCTTGCACTCAAATTCAGACATTCAATTTTGGCCAACAATTGTTAAAAAGAATTTTCTTTAAAAACATTAATCAATATTTTTAACCTAGCATAAAAGACATGAAATACTCTCATGAGTTTTAACCCATGCTAATGTCCACAGGAATCATTATAAAGACATTCCATGATGACAGAATCTCGAGAAATCCGTTCAGAGGGAGCCATCGTGTTCTAGCATTAGTGCCTGTTGTCATCCTAAAGCAAGATAGATCTGTTGGTCATCGAGCCCCAGTATCTAATCATCTGGAACATGGACAATCCTAGCCCTCTCTGTGATAACATGGAATTGCGTTATAATGAGGGATGAGCTCAGAGGGTCAATACTTCAAACATGACAATGGCCTCTGAGCCTCCAGGATAGAGGCCGACATTTGTGAGCCGGTAGATCCCCCTAGTTGATCCCCTCCCCAACCCTAGGGGCCCTGAAACATGGTGTCTTGATGCTCACCTTATTTCACTAGAAACATGTTGTTCATAAAATACCAAATAACATGTTTCTTAGTGGGTGTCACAGGCCCTGATGTTCACTATTTTACAGAAGCATGATATCAAATGCTCCCTTCATTTCCCAGAAATGCATCCTATTATCTCCAGAAACAAGATATATTTGTTTAATGCTCACTATTCTAGATGCTCACTATTTTACAGAAGCATGATTTCAAATGCTCCCTTCATTTCCCAGAAACAAGATATATTTTTAAATGCTCACTATTTCTCAGAAACATGGTTCCTACATGCTCTGCTTCCCAGAAACATGCTCATTTTATTTTCTGGGGTGATGGATTTCTTTTCCTAGACTCATCAACCAGGTGTTGAAATTCAACCAAACACTTGATTGAAATGTCCCTGTCAATTTTCGAGACTATTTCACATCCCCAGTATGTTAAATAAAGTTCATCCCCCACGTGTTAAATAAAGTTAAATAATCCATGAGAAATTAGAAGTCAATTGGCAATGCCTTCGAGTTGTTCATTGTTCCATTAGAAGAGCAATTGACCATTGTGAGTGATGAATTCCAACTGTTATGGAGTATTAAGAAGAGACGTGGAGAGTGTTATGTTACTGAACACATCTACGACTGCTGTAATTCCTTGCTCAAACAAGCTTGTCGCCAAGGGGTGTGTCGTGTCACCAAACACATATATAAGGGTTTCTAATTGGTCGTTTGAACACGTCTCAGAGGTGAGTTCAGTGACGCTGGATGTCATTGGTCAAGTGATGGATATCTGGGCTACGTTCCGCGAAATTATCTTATCGCTATGCGAGTCATAAAGCCTTTACACTAACACACCATTCAGTCTGTACCACTTCCAGCACCACCGATTGTACATACCCCACCCCACCACACCACATTTGACCACACTCAACCATACAATTATACCCGTTCACCATGACCTTCTCATTCTATTAAAAAAAAAGATAACGTTTAGCAATTTAATTTTAATAATTGGCTACGGAAAACTAACAATACACCATGTCACTGAAATGGCAATCGGCATAATCCGGCCAATCAAAGCAATGGATAATGACATTATTTTATTTCTGCGACTTCACGCACAGAAAAGGCACCATGCGGGGAGACAACTCCATTTATTGGCTGCGCACAGCAGGTCATCACATATGGCAACAAAGGGAAGACCAAGTCACTTTAATCAAATTGCTGGATAATTTCCAAGCGTGTGTTTTTAGCCCATTGATCCTGGAGTCAGGTCATCATGCGTGCAATTAAATGAGATGAACCCCAGTTATTTAATCACATTTACGCGTGGATTCAACATGCAATGAGAACCTACACACACACACACACACACACACACATGCATGCACACATGCACGTGCACACACACTCACACACAAACACAAATGCACATGCACACGCGCACACATACACATACACACTCACAGACACAGTCAGTGAGACAGAGACACAATATCCTGGAAATAGATTTCAATAGAAAACAGTATTTCTATCCCTGTTTGCCAGCCAAGGAAAGTTACCATACTATACACAGTGATACACAGCCAGTCAATTGTCAATCTAAACCACCTTGTAATTAACTTACTCTTAAACCTGTGCAACACAAATCTGGTTTAATCTGCCAATGGGGGAATCAACCAAAAGCAAAACGCGAAATTGTAACATGATTTCAATACTAAATTCTGCATGATTGCATTATTATTTATACACAAGCTGAACAAACATCAAAGAAGGATGAGCAAAAAAAACCACGTTATATGCAATTACATGTATCAGATAAGATTGGATTAGATTTCATCTATATACAGAAAATATCAACTTATATCAGCAAGAGTATTAATCAGAGTATACATGTATATATCCTTGATTAAGTACAGTATTGAAATTCATATCCAGATCAGTTAGTAATGATACAAATGTACCTTAAAAGTATTTGACAAAGAAACCAATTCATCTGGTCACAATTTATAGATTATACCTCTGTGCACTATTCCATTTGCAATCATGGAATATTCTTAAAGGTTTCGAGAATCAATTTCATAAAGACAGAGTTAAATACCTTTTGAAGAACTCAAATATTCCAATGTTTTGAAGAATGCAAATTCATAATGGTTTTGAAGCACTCAATCTTGTAAAGGTCTAGAACACTCAATTTTTACAAAAGTTGTGAAGAACACAAATTCATAATGGTTCTGAACCTGTTGAAGGATTTGAAATATCTAAAGGATTCGAACAGCTTTACATAGAAGAAACCCTGAATAAAACATTGCTTCAGTAAACAACACAACCCATAACAAACATTCAGTTCCTCTTTATCGATATCCTAATCAAATTAGACGTCTGTCAGTGTTCTGTAATTATTACTTTGGTCAATAGTAGTATTTGTCTGCAACCCTCTGTATAACCCCGGGCAATGCTTTTAAAGCAGCTCTCTCACTTCAATCCTATTGTATTGTAATTAAAGCTGGAACTTTGAAAAAAATATTCTTACTACACTCAACAAAATTAATTAAGGGCCAGTAGAATATTTGCTCATATTAAAGTATCTTAATAATTATTTTAACAACGGAGAATGTTCAATCGTCTACAGGCTCCAAGTAGTCTTCAAGAACACGCTGTTGCATTGGAAGGAGAATGGTGACAGATTCTGCAACCCAAATTCCGAAACATTTGGTAGAAACTTTCACAAAACATATCTGCCGGTGGCCCTTAATTAATTTTCTTGAATATTCCATTTGTTCTCTGAGCAACATCGTCAGTATGTAACTTGTGACCTAATCCTATTTACAGGGCATCTCCAGCTATCTCCAGGATAAATGAGGTTAAATATAGTCTGTATTGAAGTCTGTCTCATTGAATGACAACAGAATATCTACATTGCATTGTATCTCAACAACATCATCACAACAACAACAACATCATCAGTACGATCTCCAAGTCCTATCTCTATTGGGCATCTTCAGTTGTCTCCAGGATAGAGGAGGTTAAATGTAATCAACAATGAAATCTGCCTTGTGTATAGAAGTATTGTGTGACTACAGAACCATCTCCAGTAAATGTATTGATGGTTCATTATTAGAATACAATAATTTTGTTCGTTGAATTGGGGGTTCATAGCTATTGTTCAATGAATTGAATGAATTATTGCTTTACATCGCAGCGGGAATATCTCACCCATAGGCGATGATTTCAAGATTAGTTCACTCATATCACGGCCTGCATGTTTTACACTTAGCTGGTGGTGCTAACATACAAGAATATTCTGCTATAGAACATGGGTATCCGTCCCACTGAGACACATATTCTGACCAGTTCTTACCTTAACTCTTCATATTGTGAGTGCCAAGCAGGGGAACAACAAGTACTACCTTTTAACATCCTTTGGTTATGACATGGCTGGGACTTGAACCACTTGCCCAGAAATACCACTCTCCATGCAGATGCTCTAACCACTACACCACTGATGGTTCACCCTGTTGTGGACATTTCCTGAACAACTCCTACGAGTGGCACTGATGGTGATTCATTGGTAAATGTATACAACTTAAACCACCAGACCCACCTCAATCACCTCGACTTTCTGAACCGATAAGAAAGTCCTTTGTGGATACTCTGCGGCAACACTATAATTGCCAAGAGAAATATGGATATAGATATGATTTGGAAGAATTTGATGCCTTTATATCCCAGATGAAATCTGTGAATTATCTTATTTACTGTAATGCAATAACTTCTGTAGAAAACAATTCACTCATGATCAGAAATGGTTTTATTCAAATGTAATAAGAAATATTATAGCTCAACTGCAATAAATAATGATACAAGTTGGCAATACAACAACATATTACAGCTCGATCATAATAAACAGAAATATAAAACAGCATAAAAAATATTACAACTTTAACATAATGCGCAATATCCACACTCAAAATCATGCTCGAAATGCTACATTATAAACTTATTATTACTCTAGTCAATGGATCAGTATGCCTTATATTCTCTCAACTCCCTGGGGAGTATACAACCCAAACTGGCATTTATTTATTTGTTTTGAATTTGAGTTTAGAGCCACTTTCAAGATTCTTTCACTCATGCTAGAATGTTAGTATTCACATAATACGCCACATTGATATTTCTATCTCCTATTGGGTGCCCATGCCCTGTGGGTAATAATTTTAAAAAGTAAATTTTTGACGATATTCTTATCTAAATATACACTGCAACATATAGAGTTGTGTTCTCCACAAACAGATGCTAAACACGGCACCATTTAATTACATCTTCAGATGCCATAGAAATCTAAGACAAATTGGAACAGCATGAAATCAAAGCAAGCAGTACTTCAACAGTTGAGATCAGTGATCGAATCAAGCATATCCCATATCCCATATCCTTGAGATAGTCTTGAAATATTTCAACAATCAACCAACCAGACCATAAGACTACAAAACATTTTTGAGTACGGTTTCATGTCTAAGCTCAAATTCTATGTAGGGATTTGTGAACAAAACATGAAATCATACTCCAAAAAAAGTTTCGCAATCTCAGGGACCGTACTTCTTCATACACCACACAATGTAAATCCAAAATGAATTGTTAATGCAGTCAAAAACTGAAAGATGAAACTGTAGCACCAGTTTCAATAGCAAGTCTATCTAATTGAGTTCACATCTATAATGTCAAGATATGCGGCGCTCATACTCCAATTTGTCTGGAATAGCCGAACTCCAGCGTCATCAATAGCGGTTAAAGTGAGATGTTTATTTACTTCTGACAACTGACCTAGTCTAATCAATTACATCACAATGTAAGATCGTATCTATCACAATCGATAGGAGGGTGGTGGATGTAGAACTGGTGCTCGAGTTCATTACTTTGGCATCTCCATTGAGTGGGCCCCTTGAGACTACTCCAGCCTGGCAGTACTGGGAGTCATCGAGACGGAAATCAATAAGGTAGGTGTACAGTATTCACGACTTACAGTATCGCAGCGGTCTCTACATGCAGTCTGTCATGCCTTCTGTAGCACCATCCCTCCTGCTGTCTGCCCTATAGCTACTGCCTTCCTTAGCACCTTCCATGCCACCTTCTGTGTTTCTGTATGTTCTATAGCTACTGCCTTCCTTAGGACCTTCTGTGTTTCTGTCTGTTCTATAACTACTGCCTTCCTTAGGACCTTCCACACTGTTGCCCGACCTACTCTCTCAGGGATGGAAGCTTACCTTAAAACCTACTATCCCAAACAGCGATACAAGTAACAAATGTTTACCAAAAAACATTAACATTGACTAGCTCTTGGGATACCTTTAGTATTCAAAGAAATGACCTGGGTTAGTTGCCTAGTGTTAATTTCCATGCCTGCTATCTGCTTTTCCACCATCACATGTCTGCTGTATTGTCTGCCCTACCACCTGCCTTAGCACCTACTTTAGCATCTTTCCTTTTGCCATCTGCCCTACTGTCTGCCCTACCATCTGCTTTAGCACCTACTTTAGCATATTTCCTTCTGCTGCCTGCCACATTGTCTGCCCTACCACCTGCCTTAGCACCTACTTTAGCATATTTCCTTCTGCTGCTTGCCACATTGTCTGCCCTACCACCTGCCTTAGCACTTACTTTAGCATCTTTCCTTCTGCTGCCTGCCCTACTGTCTGTCCTACCACCTGCCTTAGCACCTACTTTAGCATCTCACATACCTTCTTGACCATCTTGTGCTCAACTGCGTGCCCTAGCATCCATGCTATCACTATCCTTAGCATTTGTTCTACTACCATGCTTTAGAATCTACCTCAACACCTCCCCATCCACCTTATGCCCTACTGTTTGCCCTAGCTTTGGCCTGTATGCTTATTATACACCTGCATTCATTGCTGCTCTACCACAGTACATATCACTGCTAACTCATGCCTGCTAGCTACCATCTGCCCTATCATTTGCTGTACCATCTGCTCTACTGCCTGTCCTACCATCTACTTTTACACCTTCTATACTGCCTACCATCTGCCCTATCCACTGCTCTATCACCTGCTCTATCATCTACTTTAGCACCTTCCATATTTCCTACTCTAACATCTGCCCTATTATTTGCTGTACCATATGATCTATTGCCTGTCCTACCATCTACTTTAGTACCTTCCATACTGCCTACTCTACTATCTGCCCTATCATCTACTTTGGCACCTGCCCTATCATCTGCTGTACCATCTATTGTCTGCCCTACCATCTACTTAAACACCTTCCATCTGCCCTTACATCTACTGCTCTTCCACCTGCTCTACTGCACCTTCCTTAATGCCTATCCTGCCACCTTCAACATCGCCTACACTACTGCTACAACGCTCGCCCCGGAATCCCATTATCGGAAACTGAAAGCAAGCCAGATGACCCATTCACAACCGGAGAATCCAATAAAAGCCCCATTCGATGAGTTAGCTTCCATACTTTGTTGACCAATGAAGTCAGTTCAATACCTACAGAAGAGCGCTATCATCCCTGCAATTCCCACCATGGGGATTCACCTCCGACTGCACAATAGACGGGCAAACAGGCACGTAATTGCCCAGAGCTTGGGAATAGAATTAGGGGCCCGAATCATATCAGTGCAGAAGTAACTAAATAACATATTTCCAGTGAATACAACAGCATGCAAATACAGTCTATGACTTGGAGTCGGAATAACTGCGCATTAATTCGACAACCTGAGATTTATGGGGAAGCTTATAGTATAGTTTTTCTTCTTAAAGGGTGGAATAAATGTCTATTTGAAATTGGAGAAAGATGCATAATAATGATACTGTAGGAATTTTAATTTAACACAAAATATTTAGAACATTACATTTCGTATGTTCCATCTATATTACCTATCTGTGGTAGGTGTCTTAGAGAAAATAGATCTGTCGACCAGTTAAGTCTCATAGAAGACCTTGAATCAAACTTGATTTAAAAGAGCTACAAAGCTGTTAGCGACTTTTGTTTCATAGAGTTACATTTCACAGTGTCGTCTTCAAATCAAATAAACAACTATTTCTATAGGTATATGTGTACAAGCAATGTGGCAGAACTGTCATTAAATATATGTGTTTCAAGTAATATACAGTAAAATTATCCATAGAAACATCTTTCTGACTCACATCAATGCAATAATCCCAAACTTTATATTCACCACCTCAATAACCCTAGAATCTAGATGCACCATCTCAATAATCCTAAACTCTATATAGATTCACCACCTTAATAATCCACAATTATATATTCATTACCAAAATAATCCCAAATTCAATATTCATTACCTCATTTATCCAAAACTATGCAACTTCAGTAATATAACCCCCAAATCCTAGATTCACAACCTCAATAATCCCAGAATTTATATTCACCACTTCAATAATCCCAAATTTTATATTTATTTCAACTATCCCAGAAACAAACCTTCCAAACTATACTTACCATCACATTAATCCCAGAAACTAGATTCCCTACCTCAATCATCCCAAACTCTAGATTCCCACCTCAATCATCCCAAACTCTAGATTCCCACCTCAATCATCCCAAACTCTAGATGCCCCACCTCAATCATCCCAAACTCTAGATTCCCCACCTCAATCATCCCAAACTCTAGATTCCCCACCTCAATCATCCCAAACTCTAGATACAGCTGCTTAATCATTAAAACTAATACATGTCATGTGCATGTTCATCTTCAAACTGACAGCAGAAGATAAAAAATTATCAAAAACCCCAAAAGCTTTACCAGACAAGGAGTTGTGCATCACATCACAACCTGTATGATACTCTGCCAATCCCTGCGTGGGATGACAGCGATAAATAGAATCAGATTTTATAGCAATATATGAATATTTAATTTTGTAAAAGGTAATCAATGCATGTTAAATATTACTCACTATGGATAACATGTTAGTATCACAAATATTTACTTTATGAAAATCTAGATTAATCACCTCAGTAACAACAAATTCTAGATTTACCACCTCAATAATCCCAGAATGTATTTTCACCACCTCAATAATCCCAAACTCCAGATGCATCACCTCAATAATCCCAAACTCTCCTGATCACCTCAATGAGATTCACCACCTCAAACATTTCAACACTATTTACCACCACATTAATCCTAGAATCTAGATTCCCCACCTCTATCACTCCAAACTCTAGATTTACTAGCAGCATCAATCGTTAAGACTTAGGTATATCATGTGTAAGTTGATTTTCAAACTGACAGTAAAAGATAAAAACTTATCTAAAATCCCCAAAACTTTACCAGACAAGGAGTTGCATGGAACTTCACAACCTGTGTTGCTCAGTAACCTTTGCATGATTTTATTTTTATTTTTTATTTTTTAATGGGGTTTAGAGTCTCTTTCTAGAATATGTCACTAATATCATGACTTGTCAGTTTAGGGCAGGAGAAAACCTGCAAAATCCGTAGTGCTGAATGTTGCAGTAAACCTGCGAGCACTGACTGGTACTGACAGATATCTGTATTGCTACAGACAGTGCATCCTATCAATATTGTGTGAGAAATGTAACTTCTGCGAACATTGATGGCGGCACCCCCGGGGCGGGATTTGAACTCGGGACCTTTGGCTCCGAAGGCCAATGTTCTACCACTGCGCTACCACCTGCCCACCCTCTGCATGTTACTTCACAACCTGTTTGATACTCAGTAACCTCTGCATGTTACTTCACAACCTGTTTGATACTCAGTAACCTCTGCATGTTACTTCACAACCTGCGTGGGCAGTCATAATTATGACAGGTAAATATTTTATTTCCTAATAGGTAATCAATGCTAAATATCACTCCACGGACACCAATGCTATTCATAAATGTTTAAAATCGCTAATATTTACTTGATGCTCTCGATGTTGCAATTTCAAAAAAACAAGTTTTGATGGCTCACAGACTATATATATGCTGTTGCCTAATGACTTTCACATTGTTCAGTGAACATTAAAGATATTTTTGTCAGATGACATCAAATTTTTAATGTCATTGTGATATCCAGAGCTAAATCAAGCAGCGATGCTTTAATTGAGATCAATGTAATATTCAAAAGTGCCAGGTATATTTAGCCTTAAAGAGCATTAATACCCAAATTAGTAACCATAATGTATTTACAGTAGTGAGAAACTAGAATTTAAAAGATAGTCGCCAGGGAAGACATATTGGAAATTTCGACATAACAAATCTGAAAGTACTCATTAACCAGGCCCTGAGATTACGAAACATTTCAGAGTATAATTGCTCGACTCAAAGTTTTGTTCATAAATCTCCATATTAAATTTGAGCTTGTGCATGAAATCGCACTCAAAAAATTTCGTAGTAACAGTTTCAAGAGCTTTGTTGTTACATTGCTGTTTGCAGATCAAGCATTAATCAGAGCAAGGACAGATAACTCTAAACCATGGTTTAAATGCTGAACCCACAATACAGACTGTAATATGACAATTTCAACACTTTCATGACAAGCAAGCCAGTGGATTTAAAGGCAGTGACTTTTTAATGTCATAAAGAAAGACAGCAGATGACATGCATGCTGTCTTTTATGAAAAAGCTTTTATTTTTTTTTAATTGCTTGATTTACATAGATTCCCCACTATACTGTCAGTGGACGAGGTTTGGAGGTTTTTTTTAAAAACAATTTTAAATTGTTTTCTTGAAGATTTGGATTGAGAGGGAGACACTTTATTTTATTTATGCTGTATTTCCCAGTTGTGCAATTATGACACGTCTTATGAAATCTACTTTTTGTAGCTTCTTAAAAAAATTGTAGATCTAACTGTAATTTCCATCAAATTCTGGTTTTCTAAATCAAATGTAAATGCATCCTTCAAATTGAATGACCTAAAAATAATGGAAATTTTAAAGTTGGATGTGGAAAAGACACGCGGTTGTGGAATATCTCCGACACTTTTGGTACAACAGGAACCATGCACAGGCAGACTTGTATATCTGACATTCCTCTAATGGCCTCTACTAGACACTGACTGGAATACGATTATCATCGAGCGATATTTATACATCGCCTCAGTATTGCCTCTACATTGTTACGCATAAAGTTTCCTAAGTTTCTGAGAAAATAGACAGGAGAGTGTTGTCCAATGAAAAGTTTATGCAATGAATAAAGCAACTGCATTTTGTAGTATTTTTGACTGCAGTTTGTGCACTTCTTGTGAAATTACAGGGGAGGCAGAAGGCATGACAGAAGAGTTGGTGATGACATTTTAAGTGATATGATGGTTGTGACATTTCTCGTGACATTAGAGATGACATTATGGTGGTGACATTAAAGATGGCATTATTGTGGTGCCATTAGGGATGATGTGTTTGTGGTGTCATTAGGGATGACATGTTTGTGGTGCCATTAGGGATGACATTATGGTGGTGCTATTAGGATGACATAGTGTTGGTAACAATAAGGTGACTTGATTGTGGTGACATTTGTGTGATATTAGGGACACTAGGGTGGCATTTTGGCACAGCATCAGGGATGACATGATTGTGGTGACATTAGGGTGATGTGATGTTCGTGACATTTGTGAGATATTATGGTGGTGACATTACAGTGATACGAAGGATGACATTATGGTGGTGACATTAGGGTGACATTATGGTGACCATTGAAATATATTATGGTGGTGACACCAAGGATGATGTCATCATGGTGACATTAGGGTGACCTGATGATTGTGACATTAGGGTGACATAATGATGATGACAGGAAGGGTGACAGCATTAATTATAGGTGTCGTCAAAAATATATTGTAAAATAAATACATTTTAAAATAGCTTTTTACATTTTACTTTAATCCAACAATTAGAATAACAAATGATAAGGGGCTTATGTGAAAATAACAATAAATCAGCATCATTGTCAATTATTATACTGCCCTACTCAGGTAAGTAGCCTGTTCATGATTTAATGGTCATGACAATTTATTCTACCAAAAACCTTTAATCTTATCAACAAGAAAAAAAACACACGAGGAAACTCTATCTAGAAACACTTATGATAATGCTGATGATAAACAACATTGAAAATTAAATTATTGTAGGGATAAATATTTCATTGAAATATTGAATGAATGAATGTAGTGAATGATTATTATTTAATGGCAATTGTAAAAGCATTTTCTTCTTTCTCTGTTGCACATTCATGGATGCAAAAACAAGAACACTGATTTTTAAATAAATCTACGAGAAGGTCTTGTGATCATCCTAATGCTTGTCAAGGGCTGTAGTTAAAACCAGATCACGCAATGAATCAAACTTATTTCACGTGATTGTGGCAGATTAACGCATAGTTGACGACTGCAGTTGTCACCGGTGACCATTGTTAGACAGGGAACTGTGTAGCTGAAACAATACAGATGTCGTATACGTCACTCACCCGCCTGTCTACGCATATCTCAGCAAGTCATCCATTTCTCACTGCTACAAGGGGTTCATTCATTAATCTGGAAAGAAAATATAATTTTAGTTCATTTGCATTGGCAGATTAGATAAAGCCGTCCCTCCATATAAAATGTTCCAACAATTTTGAATATCATGATGACATGTTGTAGTCATGAGGATATAATGTTTCATAAAGTTTCAACATTCAAATTTAAACATATTAATTATGAGAGTATGATTGTGTGCAAGAATGTTTTAACTTTCAACTTTTAACCATGCGCTCCTAACAGCGAGAACACAACAGTCTGTGCTACACACTGTCAAACTACGAGGGTTTTCATGTGTTCAGCATTACACAGAATTTGATTGGTTCAATGGTTGCAGATGCAAAATGGAAACATCAAAAACGGCGCATGATATTCAATTTAGAAGCTATCAATTAACAATTGATATCGTCTAAATTCCAAACAGTAGACGTTTATTTCCTTAAAACATGTCAAGGTACCGTTTCCTATCAATCGATTTGGTACTGTTTTCGCCAATTCAATACTCGTTTTTCGTCAATATCGTGAGCCGTTATGGATGTTGCCGTTTTGCACCTGCACCCATCAGCTAATAATAACATGAACTAATCAAATTCCTTATAATGTTGAAAATGCAAAACCCTTTGTAGTGTGACAGCATGTAACACAGACTGTTGCAGTGTTGGAAATTCCCTAAAATAAATATCAGACACCAGGGCTGGCAACTCTTAAAAGTTGTCAGCCCTGATGAAA
>JAUTBQ010111862.1:0-15701 GCA_032361185.1 Lepetodrilus ovalis | reverse complement strand
TGGCTTACTCTGGAACCTGTAAAAATGTCTGCTCAGGGTCTGGCTGCCTTTCAAAATCCTGCAAACCATGTATATCTGAGCAGTATCACAAGCTGGGAAATCAGCATCAAATACAGTATCGGCAAACTGCCGCTTCCTGTTACTCCACATGTTTTCATCCCGGAAGAGCGACGCGAACATCAAATCACCGCCCTTAATCTTTCGGAACAAGACACCTATCAACTTATCAACCTGCCGGACATTCACAAAGATCCTTTTGACCGTATCCTCATATCACAGGCAATTGAACGCGGGATGACCATTCTGACATCAGACAGGCAGATCCAACAATATCCTGTACGAGTTTTGTGGTAGAAAACTCAGCAATATATTTTCAATCAGGATAAATATACATTTCCAACAGAGAGAGTTGATCCCGTTTGTTTTAATTTATTACCATTCTGGCTATCATATTTTTTGGTCGAAAGCACTTAAGGCTACCTTAAACAGTAACAATTCCAGGTAAACAAACCCCGCTGTAGATTTAATCAATTACCCAGTGTATGGCCTTGGCTGAGGCAAGTGTGTTGCCATCACTGTCTGCAACTATTGCTTCAAAAAAAAGCTGCCGTTTCTTTTTGCCGGTATAGGTTGCTGTTACATATACAGAACCAAGTTCCGGAGACACGACCTGTCCGTACTTTACATTCAGATAGCGAGTAAAATTGGGTGGTGCGACGAGTAAACTCAAGGGGCCGATAGTGTTATCAATAATCGCTGCGATTATACCGCCCTGCATACTTCCGTATGGGTTTAAATACTCTCCAAGAACCGGAAATTTATTGGTTAAAGCGTCGTTTTTGCCATCAAACCTGATGACTTCGCCCTGAAGTGTATCAAACACTGGCGGTGGAAAAACAATCTCGTCTTCTCTGCCTTGAAGTTTCTCTTCCAGAATCGGTATTATTTCTTTTGGAATTCTCTTTTTATCTATCATTTCCATAATCTCCTGTTGATGAATATCAGCCGAATCTACTATGCCCTCTCCCGGTACGCAACGCATCATAAAAACCTTGCAATACAAACTGACATAATTTATCTTTAATGTCAGTTTGTATTGCAACACTCATTTCACAGGAGACGTACAATGGGGAAAAAAATTTTCATTACCGGTATATCAGGATTCCTGGCCAGCCATACGGCCTTACAACTTCTTCATGCAGGTGCCATTATTACAGGCTCTGTTCGCTCCATGGAAAAAGCGGATCACATTCGCTCAGTGCTTGCTGACCACGGGGCGGATACACGTCACCTCTCTTTTGTTGAACTGGATTTAATGGATGACAAAGGCTGGACAGAGGCAATCAGAGATCACGATTACCTCCTCCATATTGCATCTCCATATGTAACCAGCATGCCAAAAGATCCACAGGTGCTGATACAACCGGCTGTTGAGGGGACCGCCAGAGCGCTCAATGCAGCAATGTCAGCTGATGTGAAACATATAGTGTTAACTTCGTCCATGGCTGCAGTCTGGTTCAGTAAGAGGAAAGGCTCTTCTTCACTCTTGACAGAAGAGGACTGGACAGATGTAAACAGCACTGCTGTCAGTAGCTATGCGTTATCCAAAACACTGGCAGAAATGAAAGCCTGGGAAATCGTAGAAAATGCCGGTAACCGTAACATTCTAACGGTTATCAATCCCGGTTTTATCATGGGACCGGTACTGGAGAAGGATATTGGCACATCAGGTGCTCTGATAAAAAAGATGCTCTCCGGTGGTTTCCCAGGATCGCCGAATATTGGTTTTAACTGCGTCGATGTACGTGATGCAGCAACCGTTCACATAAAGGCTCTGGAATATAAAGAATTTTACGGACGACGGATTCTACTTGCCGGGGATGACGTGAAACTCGTGGAGATAGCGAAGTATTTAGCTGAGGCTTTCCCTCAATATGCCAGAAAACTGCCAACCAGGCAACTTCCTGATTTTCTGGTGAAACTCATAGCCTTATTTGATGGTGATGCCAAAACAGCCTCAAAGACATTGGGCCGGAGCTATAACCTAGACTCAAGAAATGGGCAGAAATTACTGGGTACAGAGTTGATAAGCGATAGGAAAGCAGCCGTTGATATGGCTCAATCAATCATTGATCTCGGGCTGGTCTGATACTCAGATCTTCTGCTTTGAATGCGTAACGAAAAAGAATACCGGTAAATTACTCGGCAAGGGGCAGCGAGAAATAGCGTTTGACCAGTATGCCAATCCGTCTTTCCAGCGTGGCCTCATCAAGAGCATTATATTTCAGGCCTTCGGCAGAATGGGCCAGAATATATCCGGTATCGCTGTCATGGGGTTGTCCGGCGATTTCATTAAGCTTGCGGACAAGTCTTTGCTGTGCCCTCTGATTGAGGTCGTGTCCCAGCTTGTTCTTCATGTCGAGAATTTCTTCAGAATGGGGTCCGGCAAGAATAATGCGCAAATAAAACCCCATATACGTACTCAAAAATGCCTGTACTCTGGCAGGGACACTCTCCTTCGCACGATCCTGAGCTGCTTCAGCTTCCACAAAGGCCTGTTCGATCAACAGAGCAATGCCATTTCGGAAAACGTCTTTCTTATTACGGAAATATTGATACACGGCAGGACGAGAAATACCGGCAGCTGAGGCAATATCATCCATAGTCGTGCGGCGGTAGCCATAGCGAACAATGACTTCCACGGCTGCCTGTAAAACCTGCTTTTCTCTCTCGTTCATCAGTATTTTCTTTCCTGTGACTAACGTTGTGCGTTACAAAAAATGCCGGAAGTTCGGTAATCAATCAGGCTGACAAAATAATACAATAACGTCAGAAAACATAGCTTTTAAATGAGAAAAAATCAGGATGTGTTCAGAAAGATATACCACAAGGCTACCTTGAGAAATGAGTATTTTCGTTCAATATTGAGGTATTTGAAAATTTCATCGCAGGCATATAGTTGAGATTAGAGCCTGCGTTTACCTCGATGATAAAAATATCCATAGAACGAAGAGATTGTTCAAAAAGACATGTTTTCACGGTAGCCGTAAGATTCTCTCCCACAGAATCACACCAGAAACCAATTGGAGAAAGGTCATGAAGGAGTTCCTGGATCTCGTCACCTTTGCTTTATCCTCGCGGGCAAAACTATTTCAATCAGGCGTTGTTCCACAATGTAATACTCCTGGTGCAAAGGCTGGTTTGAGAAAACAGAACAGTTTTCTCTGCCACAACAATATTTTTAGTATTGTTTAATTCCGTTTTGTTGCCAGGCCAGCTATTATAGAAGTACATTTAACAATCAGACAAACATTCTCACACTATTACACAAATATGAGCCACTGGTTTCAAACACTTTCTCCGGTTGAACAGGCATTCTACGCCACTCTTTTTACCTGGTCCGTGACAGCGATTGGCGCTGCATTGGTGTTCTTTTTTAAGACCATCAACAGAAAATCCATGGACGCAATGCTTGGCTTTGCTGCAGGCGTTATGATTGCTGCCAGCTACTGGTCTTTACTGGCCCCTGCAATTACAATGATAGAAGAACAGGGCGGCATTATCTGGCTGCCGCCGCTCATAGGCTTTCTTTCTGGCGGAGCATTTCTTTTCAGTGTTGATAAAATTTTACCCCATCTTCACCCTGGATTTCCTGTTGCGGAAGCAGAAGGTATTAAAACCAGCTGGGAACGCAGCGTTTTACTTGTCCTTGCCATTACACTTCATAATATTCCCGAAGGATTGGCGGTAGGAGTTGCCTTTGGTGCAGCTGCAGGTTCATCTTCGGCGAGTCTTGGCATGGCAGTGGCTTTGGCACTAGGTATTGGTCTACAAAATTTTCCTGAAGGAGCAGCCGTGTCTGTACCACTACGCAGGGAAGGAATGTCTCGCTTAAAGAGTTTCTGGTATGGCCAACTTTCAGGAGCTGTTGAGCCGATTGCCGGTGTGATTGGCGCATTGGCAGTTATTGTCATGAAACCCATTCTCCCTTATGCACTCTCCTTTGCAGCAGGTGCTATGATTTACGTGGTTGCAGAAGAACTGATACCAGAATCACAGGCTGAAAAGCACTCGGACGTGGCCACAATTGGCCTCATGTTGGGATTTGCGCTGATGATGACCCTTGATGTAGCACTGGGCTAATGAGATGAGCAAGAAACAATCCGGTGATGATCTATTCAGGTTTTCCAGATGACGAAGATATTGGATGAAAAGGCACTCTATAAAAGCAATAAAAATCAAAGACACTTTTTCAAAGTAGCCTAGTATCCTAGTAGCCGAAAGGAGACGTTATTCATGCTCGGCACTCTGTGGGCCAGCCTTATATGCCAGGGCAAAGTCCATCATCCGCTTAAGAGACACCATTGCCTTTTTCCGGATCGCCTCATCCACCTCAATTTCATTCCGGCCGGTTTCGAGCACTTGAGCCAGGTTTTGCAACCCATTCATTCCCATCCACGGACACCTGCTGCAACTTTCACAGGTTGCACCCTCACCTGCGGTAGGCGCCTCAATAAATACTTTATCTTGAGTGGCCTGCTTCATTTTGTAGAATATTCCCGGTTCGGTTGCGACAATAAATTCACGTGCGTCCAAGGTTACAGCTGCATCAATCAGGGCTGTTGTGGAACCAACAACATCAGCCAGCCTGATAATTTCAGCCGGTGACTCCGGATGGACAAGGATTTTGGCATCAGGGTATCTTTTCTGCAGATTGACAATGCCTTCAGCCTTGAATTTATCATGCACAATGCAGGTTCCCGGCCAGATTAACATCTCAACGCCTGTCAGCTCTTGCACATATGAACCAAGATGTCTGTCCGGAGCCCACAGGACTTTTTCGCCTCTCTCTGCCAGGTGTTTGATGATAGGCAGAGCGATTCCCGATGTAACTACCCAGTCAGCCCGCGCCTTTACAGCAGCACTTGTATTAGCATAAACCACTGAGGTGTATTCTGGATGATCATCACAGAATGCCGTAAACAAATCTGTTGGACAATTGAGATCAAGGGAACACGTTGCCTTAAGATCAGGCATCAAAACCCGTTTCTCCGGGTTTAATATTTTAGCGGTTTCACCCATAAATCTGACTCCGGCAACAATCAGAGTCGTAGCAGAATGATCTCGACCAAACCGTGCCATTTCGAGCGAATCGGCAACACAGCCACCGGTTTCTTCGGCAAGCTGCTGAAGTTCAGGAGATGTATAATAATGGGAAACCAGGACCGCATCCTGCTTCTTAAGCAGGTCTTTAATCCTGCCAGTAAGGAGCAAAGTCTCTTTAGTACCCAAACTGGCGGACTGTTTTTTCGCAGCCTTTTCGGCCAAAGCAATCATTTCATCCCCAACGGGAGGAATTATTGGTATTTCCATATTGGTCAACCTTAGTAAGGGTAGATTATAAGCAACGTATAACTTTTCTTTTCCCTTTATTTCCGGGAAGGAACAGGAAAGTTTTTTATGATTTCACCTGGCTACCTTGAAAAATTGTCTTTTCGAACAATCTCTTCGTTATTTGAAAAACTTTATCCTCAGAGGTACGCGCAGACTCCGATATCAACTATATACCTACGGTAAAATTTTGCAAATGCCTCGATATTGACCGAAAATCCTAATTTTTCAAGAGAGCCACATGTACGATTTTGTATCACAGTAACGATAGTTACGACAAGATAGCATTGTCAAGATAAGGAGTGACCTTTCTCTGCTGAGAGTTTCAGTAATAATCTGAGAATCTGCAGAGTTATCCTGCAAACAACAGTATGCAGGATCATCAGAAAATTCTTTATCATACTACAGGCCCAACAAAATTGGCTGTTTACTTAAGGAATGATTCGCCAATAAAAATTTCACCGTATCTTTACCGTTGTAAAGTAGCCAAGGTGATCGGAAGCTTCCCAATATTGTTCTTCGATCAATCCAGCATTCAATACTTCAAAGCCCTTTTTATCGACCAGGATATAATCGATACGTACTCCCCAACGATCCCTTTCTTCACCTGGATATGTTCCCCTTGCCCGCGTAAATTGAGAGGTCTGAGTGTCTACAATTCTGGCGGAATCCAGCAGGCGTTCAGATAAAATGTCATGTCGCCAGTCAGCTGGTAAGATATTTAGATCCCCTATCAGAACAACGGGTTCTTTAATCTCGTTTATTCGTTGCATAGTGGTACGCAAAGCATCGCCTTCTGTCTGATCTTTGTCTTTGTGGATAATAATAAACGCTACCTTCTTTCCAAACACATCAATATCTGCGAGAAGATTAGCCCTGGTATTGCCACGTCCGGAACTTATCTCATGGCGAGAAACTGCAAGAATTGGAAATTTGGAGAGAATGGCCACACCCCACCAGGTGCCATATCGATCAAGACCATGTGGTACATAGGCATAATTCATATTCAATGCCTCGCCAATCTCAGCTGCCTGATTTACGCCACCCCCAAGCACCTCCTGTAAGCCGACAATATCCGGATCAACTGATCGTATGGCCTCTATAACAGGCTTTAAATGTACATCTATTTCATCTTTCAGTTTGTAAGGACTGCGGCCAAACGCAGCAAGTCCCGCACCAATCCTGATGTTGTAGGTCATTATGGTAATGGGACGAGATGTTTGTGAGCTCCGGTCAGGGGGACGAATGTTATGTGCTGACATGCAACCAACTATTACCAACAGGGTCATACCCAGTAAAATCTTTAAGCCAGTTCTATATATCAGCATACCGACCTTCTATCAGAGTCAGAGGGTGAAACGGTCCAGACGAAGAATTTCCCGTATTGTATGGGTGGGTGTAAACAAACGGGGCAAAGAGAAAACACCGCCTATCCCAATATCTCTAGAAGAGCAACCAATCATTGCGTAAAGTGGGAAAGTGAACTTCTTTACTTGCTGGTATCTTCATCTTTTAAACTAGAAATATATTTATCAGCTTTAAGAAGTTGTTTCTTAATGAGTTTAAGTTTTCGTTTTCGTTCTTGAATGTCATCATCATTTGAAGACACTTTAAGTTTTGCTTTTATTTTGCTCTCTTTCTTTTTCAGTAAATCCATAAGAACAGTCATGCTTGCAATGCTTTCACTATTATCTTGTACATCGCCTCCAAAAAGCTCTTTCAGCTTTTTCTTTATCTTATTAATTTTCATTGTTCATTCCTTTCAAAGTCAGAGTCCGTCTCAGAGCTAGCTATATATTCAACTTCTTCTTCGCTGAGTACAATCATTTCTTCTGCCAATTTCATTGTATGATTTTGTGTTGAAAAGAGTATTTGCCCTGCACTGAGTAAGCGCCTTGCAGCGTCCCGAGTGAATGTTCTATCATTGAGAATTGATGAAGCTAAAACTGGATCAATTTGATCTTTTCGAATTAATTTATCTAGGCGAGAATTTGTCTCTTTTCTATACTTTTTGATTTGAACACGAATGTCTTCAAGACTAACAAAAATAGATGAATCATATTTTTTCTCAATATCTAATGTATCCAGCTCCTTGAGCACCGAAATTATTAACAGACGCATCTTATTGTATTCATTTCTAACGGATTTATTCTCAGACTTTAAATATTTCTTCATATTTTTTCTGAGTCCATTTATCGCCTTAACACCTTCGGATAATTTCATACTTGCCAGGCGCAACTCAAATAACTGTTTTTTCTCCTTTTTGGATAAAATATTTTGTCCACGCCCAGTGTATTCCAGTATTGCTGCTATCAATGGTTTTACTGTTTCCTTATAGCGTTGATCAAATGAAGTCTCTATGACTTGCTGGCTCTTTTTGATATCTTTCTTCAAATTTTTGCTTTCAAGGATTGATCTGTCAAGCTGCAATGAATTCATTAACAACTGCGAAATATTCTCATAGAGATGGATTGTTTCATTGTGCAAACTTTGCAAAAAAGTTTCAGGGTATTCAAGAGCTGATTCTTTTAAATAAATAGGTTCTGAAATATGTTTTGGAGTTGGCTTGATTATCTTCTCTAAAAAAGCAACAAAATACGTAATAAAAGGCGTAAGGAGCAAAATCCCTAACAGGTTAAAGAAGGTATGAAAAACGGCTAATTTCAAAGTGTAATTAGCCGCATCGATCCCTATTACATCACTCACGAAATTAACGAAATTCGTCACATGGTGAATGCCGAATATTACGACAATACCCGTAATAAAGTTAAAGAAGAAATGAGTTGCCGCTAATTGCTTTCCTAAATAGTTAGCGCTTAAAGAGCCTAATAACCCTGTTACGGTTGTCCCAATATTGGCACCTATTGCCAGCGCAATGGCATTTTCATAGCTTACTTGATGTAATGACAGGGCGGTAATAATAATAACCATCATGGCATTACTCGACTGCATTATAATTGTTATCAATAAGCCAGCGAGGGTATAAATAAGCAATCCTTTTATCCCTGGAACTGCATATTTAGCGAGATCAATCTGGTCTCGAAATATCTCAAACCCTTCTTTCATGTAATGGATACCCAAAAAGAGAAATCCTAATCCGGCAAGGGCAAAGCCGACACCTTTTACTTGTTTTGATTTATGAAACGTGAGCACCAGGCCGATGACGAGTAATGGCATGGCGTATGCTGAAATTTTGATTTTAAGACCAAACCCCGCAACTAACCACGCCCCGGAAGTAGTCCCTAAATTTGCACCAAAAATAATCCCTACGGCACCCATTAATGTTAATAAACCAGCACTGACAAAAGAGATGGAAATAATGGAAACTAATGCACTTGATTGGAGTAAGGCAGTGGAAAATAAGCCAAAAGTGATACTCTTCCACAGTTTATTTGTACTCCGTACAAGGATATTTTTTAGCACGCCGCCCATAAGCTCGCTAAATCCCTGTTTGAGAAAGTACATACCAAAAAGGAAGATTGAAACACCTGCCGCAATGGTTTTTGAGTATGGGACTGCCCAAAAACTATAAAGCAAAAGACAAATCAATAATGGGAATAAAAGCTTCTGTAAATATTGCATTTAAACTCATTCTACTTGGAGTCTCTGGAAAAATGAATATGTTCTTCGCGTAGTGAATCGACCTGGCCAAGACTCCCTGTGCAGCTTGCCGAAAGTATGAACATATTTACTGTTATATATCGTTTTTTATAGCTTCTATCAGTTAGACGATCAAGCATAGATTTTGATTTAAACAAGAGTGTCGGGCTCGAAACGGCCGAGAAAAAACAGATTAAACTCATGCCAGTTTGGCATCATTTGGGGCTGACCTTATTCGTATCAATAAATAAAGCTAAAAGAATTCAGATACCGTAGGTAAAACCCAGAATAATACGGTCTGTTTCATCAAATTGGCCAAATTGTCCCTCAGGATCACCGCTAAAGATATCTGCACTCATCCAAATGTCAAAGTTGTTTGACATGTTATAGCTTATTTTGGGACGAAACAGGTTATCATGCCTGTTGAGTGAGTAGAGAAAAAATGTTTCCAGCTTCCAGGTCTGGTTTGCAAAATCCTGTTGCATACGAAACGAGACAATCTGTTCATTTTGATCTCTAATCGTCTGTTTTTCATAGTCAAAGAGATGGCTTTGAAAAAACTGTACACTGAGAAACGTATCACTTAGCCCCTGGTAATCAAGACCGATGACTGCTGCAAATTCACTCTCTCTGGAGATTCCCCTGGTCTTTCGATTTGTGCTTAAATGATACGTGTCACTACTATAGGCAAGCTCTCCTCTTAAAGTCCAGGCACTGAAAGAGTTTGAGAATGTGGTTCCTATGAGGTGATTTCGCTCATACGTAGGAGTGATTTTTATGCCGGACAGGGTTACATCCTGATACAAAACCGGTAGGTCGTTATACTGATAGAGATAGTTTGCGCTCAAATCCCAGCCATTCACGAACGTCCTGAACCGAAAACCCAGATCACTATCTGTTATAAAGTCATCTGGTTTTTTTGTGTTATTTAAACGCGTGGGAATGGAGGGTAAGGGCTGGGGGACCAAGAGTGGACTGGTGAACGAATATGGATTGCCAGTTAACGGTAGTTCGTGGTGCGTAGGATCTGGAATGAAAAGAAATTGCAGACTGTTCTCACCAATGGGTATCTCGACGTTCACCATCCACAACGGAATCCTGGAATAGTCAAATTCGTCCAGAATGAATTCACGGTAGCTTTGGGGATTAACCGTATCCAATACCTTAATTCCATCTGCCTGTCCCCACACCACCTGCTGTTTTCCCAGGCGCCATACGATATCGTTGGTTTCAAAATCCAGATACAGTTCTCTTAGAGAAAGTTCCAGATTATCCCCTAGCTGTACAGGGCCATTAAATTCTGAATATGAGCCGGGTCTTTCTGTTCCAGTTGTAAGAGCGGTTTCTCCATCAAATCGAAGCCTGCCGATAGCAGTTATCTGATACTCATCAGAAAAATCGCTGTACCATACAGGGTCTATTCTGGTTACAAACTTCTGTGTTGTTTTCTGATCAATCTCAAACCCATATTCCTGTCTCCAGGTAAAGCCAAGTTCCCCCTGGGCTGGCGCAACTACGAGAAACCATTGGCAGCAGATAAGGAGAAGGAAAGTGATTATGTTTTTTCCACCTCGTACACCTCGCAACGCCTTGCTACCCATGCTACCGTCCTCCACGTTCCAGGGCACGCTTGGTAAAAACCCGATCTTTTACTTCTTTTGTGTAATCGACATCTTTAAAAAGGAATATGGTTTTATGTTTGGTCTTATAATTCTCCACAATCAGTTTATGGCGGGTCCATATATTGTCGACCAGTCGGATATCTTCGGCGTATAAACTCTTTAAAGGATTGTTTCGTACGTCCCAAAATTCTGATTTTACAATGACCCAGTTTTTCTTATCCACCCAGAAATCATTCCTGCTATAACCCAATTCTTTAGCTATATCACTCGACTGTGGGCTACATTTGACATGAAATGTTTCATGTCCATTCACCACTTCTTCGCCAACTGTCTCAAAGGTATAATCACTGGTATCAACCTTCCCTTCCTGCTTTACATCTTCATAAGTGAGATCCGTACCCAGGAAGTAATCACCCCTGTCTGATGCAGAAATACGTCTAACCTTCCGGAGTGCAGGCAGGTAGAGCCATTGATCATCGTCCTTGTCTGGTTCAGGGTAGTCAAATGTCAAAAACCCTGTGTTTTTTACATTTCTGGGGCTCAGATAGAAAATAATACTTCTCCGTTCTTTGCCATAATATTTCCGGTACCCAAACGTTTCTCTCACTCGTTCTTTTCCCCGACGATCAATCATTGTCATTGTCAGTTTTCGCGACACCTGCTCACCATCTGGTTTCATATTGATTTGCTGTACTATCCAATCCCCTTTTGGCAGCTCTTCTGCAAACACTTTAGAGGAAAGAAAGAAAAACGACGTAACAACAAGCAGGAGTACACCGATGTTAAACGAAGGCTTATTTTGCATCCCTGAAGAGGGATTACTGAAAAGAAAACGTGGACGAAAGACAATCATAGATGCAGGTAACAGAGTCATACTGGCTACAAAGCTTGTCGTAATTGCCAACACAACAATGGTTCCAAAGAGATTAATCGGTACAACTTTGCTAATCATCAACATACCAAATCCTCCTGCTATGGCTAAAAAATTAAAAAGAAGAGCTCTGCCTGTACTTGGATAAAAAACTGAAATTGCACCAGTCAGGTCGTCATTTGTTTGTTTCATGGAAGCTTTTATTCGATCGATGACATGGATCGAATAGTCAACCCCCAACCCAATGGCAACAGAGGCAAACATTGAAGACCCAATACCTAAAGTTACATCCAGCATGACCATTCCGGAATAAATGAGGACGATGGCAAAGAGCACCGGAAAAAGTGCAAAAATACCACCGATAAAGGATCGAAGAAGAAGTGCAGACACAAGCCACACAAGAACCAGGGCGATGAGTACGCTTCTGAAATGGCTTCCCCCAAGATCTTTTATCCAATGGTAATTCAGGGTAACCCGTCCGCTTAAAGATGCGGTAATTTCTGCGCTGTTAAAATGGGCGTTGATATAGGTCTCCAGGGGTTCAATGACCTCCACTGAATTTGAGTAGGTTCCATCGTTCATGGTGACCCGAATATTTGCAACCTGATAGTCATAATCGACTTCTTCATCAAAATCTGTGGGATCGCTTGAGGCGGAATAGATAAGAAAATATTGGGCTGCCATATCGCTGGTTTCAGGCAGAATATATTGATCTGGTGCACCGTCGTTGAGCGATCTGTTTATCTGTTTGAGGTAATCTACAATGGATGTCGCGCTGGAAACATGGGGTAAGGTAAGAACAAACTCCTGTAATGCCTCCATCTTATGTAAGTTTACAGGTTCCAACAGGCCTTCAACCTCTTTTGTCTCAACGACAATATTGAGAATTTTAGAGCCATCCATATGTCGATTTATTTCTCTGTCAGCCTGATATATTTTTTCAGATGGATGAAATGTTTCAATATTGTCTTCATCTATCTTGAGGCCAAAGCTCATGTACGAACTTATTGCGAGTATAACACAGCCAATTACCAGAAGCAGCCTGGGCCTTGCTTGCGTAATATTGCCAAGTTTAATCAGCAATCGGGTAAAAACATCACCAGTCATGTCTTCTTTTAACCGGATAAATTTGGAGGCCACCTGAGGCCTGACTAAAACCATGACCGGGGGCAAAAAAATTATGGTATAAAGCCAGGCAATGCCAACACCCAATGCTGCAAAGTAACCAAAATATCGGAACGGAGGCATGTACGCCCCCAGGGATAACCCTAAAAAACCGGCAATAGTTGTTAGCGTGGTAAGAGTGATGGGTCTCCATATATCAACCATGGTTCTTTGGACAAGCTCCTCGGTTGTGCAGGAAGGATTGTCTGTTTGCAATTCAAAATAATGGCTGAAAATATGGATTGCATCAGCAACACATATACCGATGAGAATAACAGGTAATCCATTGGTAATTATATAGAATGGCGTTTTTGTGGCTGCCATGCCCCCAAAGGTAATGCCTAAGGTTGCAACTATAATTCCATTAATTATCAATGCCGGTTGTAAACGTCGAAAGGCGAATACAATAATCAAAAATATGACCAAGCCGGCCAGAGGGTTTAGGACAACGGCATCCTCAAAAATATAGGTTCCCAAATAACCGGTTATAGCCCCGTCTCCTGCCACATGGAGAGAAATTCCCGGTATTTTTTTTGCCGCTTCAGTTATGGCGATAAAGGCATCATAGGTGTCTTCGCCGTTATCTTCATCCAAAAGCTCCGCTACTATAAGGGTGGCTTTCCCATCATGAGAGACAAGACTGCCATGATAGAGGGGGAACTCTTCGATGTCCTTACGAATTCTGTCTGCATCTGACTGGGTCTCGGGAAAAGGATCAAAAAATGGGGTGACTTCCATTCCATCGCTGGTGCCTTTAATATTTTTCTCTGTGGCCAGGCTGATGATCCGCTCAGGATTTACATTGGGTACCTCCTCTACTTGACGCGTTAACCAATCAATGAGGGCAAACGTGGCTGGCTCATAAATGCTTTTTTCCGTCTCACTGACAATGGCTATAACCATTGGATCTGAAAGACCAAACATCTCTTTGACTTTATCCCTGTATATAAGAGCAGGGTTATCATCTGCAAGAAATGCATCGGGCCTCAGGTCATTTTTTAAGGTGGGAAGGAAACAGGCGAGAGCGATTATGAGGAGGACAGCCAAGGCAAGAAGACGCCTATTGTAATGAATTATCAATCGAAAAAATTCTTCGACGAATGATGTAACTTGTTTTTTCTGCACCATCTACAACCTCTTTAATTCAGTATAAACCAAAAGACTAACTGGTCGACCAGTCAAGGAAAAGTGAAAAAAATACCAGCAAACCCGTCAAGTATGGATAGTTATTTTTTTCTAAGGCCAGCTACAAAAAATTGTACCATATCTTTTAAATAGTTATCCTGACATTTTTCGAGTGGCTTATCAGGGCCAACATCAAGAAAAGTAGCTATATATGACTTCATGATAAATGGATATGACGTCAATGCCAAAAAGCCTAACATGATGTTCTGGGCATCAATATCATCCCGAAAAATCCCCAGCTCCTGACCCTGTTGACACTTTTCGGTGGCGCTATCGAAGAGTTTTTTTAAAGGCTTGAGTTTCTGTTGCAGTATAGTGCTATCCGCCTCCTCCACTTCTGTCCACACGAGCATTCTTGCCAGATTTGGGTGTTTCTGAAAATAACGAAAATATGTGATTAAAGAGTCTTCCATAACCTTGATGATATCATCGTCATCACTTGCAAGGATAGCCTCTTCCAGGGTTATAAAATCCTGAAATTTATGCACCTGCACTTCATACCAGAGGTTTTTTTTGGAACCGTAGTAATGATGAATCAAACTCTGTGTAACACCAGCTTCTCTGGCAATCATACTCATAGATGTTGCTGAAAAGCCTTTTTTGATAAAGAGTTTCTCAGAAGCCTGAAGCACCGTTTCTTTCGTTGATTTCGTATCTTTTTTCATACTCACCGAATACATTATCCTGAATTGACTGATCGATCAATTAAGTTCTACTTATTCCGTTTTGTCAAGAATAAACTCCGTTTCGAATCTATTTTCTCTGCCTGTATTGACAATAAACATACCTCCGCACACAGCTTCATTGATTTCATCTCAAGGCTCCCTTGAAAAATTAGGATTTTCGGTCAATATCGAGGCATTTGCAAAATTTTACCGCAGGTATATAGTTGATATCGGAGTCTGCGCTTACCTCTGAGGATAAAATTTTTTAAGGTAGCCCCAAGTAATGTACCTCGCTTACCTGCCAGGGGGAACACAACCACTGATTACTCAAACTCTTCTTCCCTGTACAAGGAAGGCCAAAAGACGACATATTCAATTATTGACACCTTGGAATTCACTGCATACTGTTTTGACATGGTACAAAGAGCAAGGAGGGTAGTAAACGGCTGTTCTCAACATCTATAACTCAGCACGATGGTAATCGGTGCATGCTCAGCCCACCGGTGCTGCCTTTCAAGAGTATCTGCATTTGATGGCCCATCATCGCGTAATTAGGACAACGATCAGATATGGGCAGAATTGCTCAAGCAATGGTATCCTTGAAGAGCTGAATCCAGGGAAATAATTCCGAAAATCATACACTCTAAATGAAACCATTTTTTCAACCAGACAGCTCATTGGCACCGGCTGATACTCTCCCAGGCGCCTCAAGGCACAGGGGATAAGTCGTGCAGATCCGTTTTGTTCTCCTGCTGGCTCTTCTGACTGCGTTTCCGCCTTTAGCTACAGATATGTACCTTCCAGCGATTCCGCTTCTTGTTGAAATCTGGGGCTATCCGCTTTCAATTGTCAATCTAACGCTGGTTCTCTTTTTTGCCACCTACTGTTTCTCTCTTCTTATTTATGGCCCGTTGTCTGATCGTCTCGGCCGCAGACCACAACTTATAGGCGGACTGCTTCTCTTTATTGCAGCCAGCTTATTATGTGCGTTTTCATTCAATATCTGGATGCTGATCATAGCCAGAATCATTCAGGCCATGGGAGCAGGAGCAGCATCAGCAATTTCTCTGGCCATGGCCAGGGATCGTTTTGAAAGCGGAGAACGAGAAAAGGTTCTCAGTCAAATATCGGTAATAATGGCACTAGCCCCAATGATTTCCCCATTGATCGGTAGTCTGATCATGGAACACCTTTCCTGGCCAT
>JAUTBQ010111751.1:0-15703 GCA_032361185.1 Lepetodrilus ovalis | reverse complement strand
AAATTAACACATGTCGGGGAAAGATTGTTCTTTCAGAATATGTAATAACCCCGATAGTGACCATTTTTCCCTATGCAGGTATGATCTTGCCCCTTTAATATTGTATCTTCTCTTCGAGTCTGGAAGATGAGCTACTCCTAGTTGCTGTTTTGGGTGATGTATATAGATACTAAAGTTGTCATTTTGGGACCAAATTGGATCAAAACACACAGTACTTTCATGCGACATAAGTATCATCTCTATTGTATATTCAATTATAAATAATAATAAGTTATCTCAGGGTGGTCGTTGTACATTAACTATTATTATTAATTATACATAGTTGCACGTAGAGTATCTTGGGTCTTTTAGAAACATTGATCTATCACATGCTGCATGTACCAGCTAGTCTTTGAATTATTTAAAGTGGTAGTAGTAGAAGTATCACCACATCTGTTCTTGTCTGTAGACGTAGCTTCACAGACGGTGCCTTTGCTTACTAAGGATTAATTTAAACTTATTTGCAAATATTTTGTAAAGAGCTTAATTCAGCTTACAGAACGTCATTCAAATATTAGTTTAATAGTCAAAGTCAAATGAATAAATTAGTACGACTAGATTGAACCATTCTAATTTATGATCAAACATGAACATGTAAACACCTTCCATTAACCCGGGTATATTCAAGATATACTGATTATCACATAAAAGCTATCAATAACGTTCACATAATTCCACCAACCACATCTCTATGAACCCTTCGAATTGACATCTCGTGTTTAATGTGCAATTTACCGATGTGACTTTTAGAAAATATAATCCATTGCTCAAATAAGATCGACCTAGGTTCGCCAATTTTCACATTCTCCGTGCAGGGTGTTGGCCTCACAGACAATTCTGACAGATAGACGAGATAGAGCAGCACGCAACGTCCAACTAATAACATGATGAAATATGATCTGTTTGAATTCTTCATTATTTACTGAAATATCTTACATACATGTATATACATTCTGCTGGAAATTGAATAGCGTTCTAGTAGGAATACATTGATGAAATCATAAACCTACATGCACAGAATTGCTATCAAAGTAGGCCCTATATTGTAAAACCCTGAAATTGGATATCGAAGTGGGTCGTAGAAAAAAACGCGATGAAAGTGCTTGCTTTGTTCAAATTTACTTTTATTGCGGTTAGTCCTGGAGATTTATCGCGTGTAAAATCACGTGCAGGATCACGTGTCAAGTCATGACCACCTTCCAAAAGTGTAAACCTGTCCGACTAGCTAACTCCATCAATGATGGAACACGTGGGGTTGAGTAGCCATCACGGTCTTGCCATCAAATTGAGAAATAGTCAAGTAGTTTACCGACAACAATGATAAGGCGCTTACGCTATGAATATTAATGTAGTTACGCCATTTGAATGTTGACAAATATTCGAGATAAGAGGCCAGGTGACTAGAGTGGACTTTCATTAGCGGTTCAGAGAAGTTCATAAAGCAGGAGGTGTTGACTCAGGTAGGCGTGAACACGATCAAGGGACCCGATACAGAAACATTGCTTACACAAACTCGCCAAGACTTAAACACGCTACACACATTTGGTCAAATTAAAAAGGTTCTGAACGGATATAGTTATAGGTTGCTAATATACTAATACATGTCCATGTAATATTTCACAGCTGTAGACCACCACGTTTTATTAATACGAATATACAAAACTTCAATCGACATTTTCTCAAAACCAATGTTCATAGTGGCTAAACCAACCTTGTTTTCAGGCGACGATTTGTTGAGCTAGGTTGTAAAGAGATGTAGCTTTTTATCCCTATGTGAATTGAAATATCGAACTCCTGATAAGTAGGGAATATAATTAGTCGCGTACGTATCAGTTAAAGCTTATCTACTGAACTACCTCCTTTCTGGGATAAATCTGCCAGAACTTAACTCGTTAAAATATCATCATTCAGATAGCAAACAATACAGCCCTTGAGATGACGTTAATTGGCAAACCCACGCCACTTTTAGTAAACACTGGCTGTTCAAGTTAGCAGTACACTGACAAACACTGGTAAGGACCCTTACAGACATCGAAAGTGTTGCGTAATTTCCATCAAGAACGATAACTCAGGTTGACCTAAGGTCATGTATATACTCCGTGCAGAGCGTGAACAGTGATGAAGAAGTAGAACAAACAGTCCTACTGTGTTTAGTACCGTGTAAGGAGCTTGTCAATTCAGTCAAGTTGACCTCTGTTGTATTTCTTATATAAGCATACCTTGAAGACAGAGTCGTCAAATGTAGCTGTTGAAATTTGATGTTCTGTCTCAGATCTGAAGAATTTTGACCTGATATGTTATGATTTGATTAGCCACTTACTCACTTGTGTCACTTTGAAGGGGATTCTTTCCTGCCTTCTGTAGAATACCATCATACCGTGAGAACATTGGTATAGCGATTAAGTATCACAATCTCAAACAAACCTATTTACCTGTGAAACATTAAAAAGCTATAGTACTCTGAGGAGACTTATAGTAGGTGAAAATATACCTATGTAACTGGACTATTCGTTATATCTTCATTGAAATAACGAGTTGGTCAGTTACAAACTCCCGACTACTTTGGTATGTTACAGATAGGTATGCTGGTGACGTAACATCGTTCAGCATTGGCGGAAGATTGAAATACGATTTTTTTTCCCCCCTCCCATAGAATGGAATATTACTACTTTAAGTACACATGTATAAAAATAAACAGAGGGCAAACGAAAGAACACTCCGGATCGCATATCATGATCTCCATTCCATTGAAAGTAACTCACAATATTTACACGGAAAGTGGTCCAATTCACAGAAATGCTTTATCTGGTTTCATGCAGTTGGCATAGCTGCAATAAAGTGTTGTTTAAGTAGTTCCCAGTCATTCAAAACCCGAATGAGTCTCGGCGCTTTGGAATTCTATCTTAAAAGAGGCGGTGCGGCAAGGAGCGTGTTTGGCCTTTCTTCCATTCTTACGGATATGCGAGCATTCGGATTCCTCGCTTTTCACCAAGTCAGCGTTTACTATAATACCCTTCTGTTCGTGGGAGAAATCGTCAGAGAATACAAGACGAGAAGACGCGACGCCAAATGAATACAAATCAGCTATATAGCGGATTTTATAACTTTTTGATTTATGGTTGATATTCAGTTTTCTGTTGTTAAAGATATTATAAGATAATGTCTGCAGATCAAACGAACTAACAAGCGTGTGCTCCAAGATTTAGTTCAGTTGCTGTCCATTCCTATCTGGCGCGTTCTTTAATGCTCCGTGAATACATTAATAATATTTGTTGGAAAACACAGAGAGCAAAACGGCGTACACTGTAATTGTCTAGCAGGAAATAGAATACGAGGGCCCGGACAATGATATACAGGTATACAGATATAAGTAGATGTCTGTGGCTGCTGCTGTGAAATGAGTTGAGGTTAATTAATTGCACACATTACACATTCTAAGAATAACAAAATATTCTTGATTTCCATGTGACTAAAACCGAATGCTTTCACGATGATTAGCAATTGATGCATCTAATACATTGAATGCAATTAAAATAGTCATCATAAGACTTTCATAAATGGAAAATGACGTTTATCGACAGACACTCAGTGAAACCAGTCATTTCGTGAAATAACTGAAATTTTCATTGAATTTCGATAGATTCAGACAATTTTAGAACGCCTGAAATGAAAATATTTTCTGCTTTTATTTGACAGATGGACTGGCATTTGTTTAATGAAATAATATGAAGATAATAAGTACATCTTTATAGGCATTCATACAATTGGGTGTTAATAATACTATAAATGCATGCAATGTTGTGTGAATATATATAACAAATCGTAATTTTCTTTCATCAAACTCATGTCATTCTATCTGGCAATTAAAAGGAATCATTTTCTCATTTCAGGTGGTTTTTTTATAAATTGACTAAGTGAACCTAAATTCAATGAAAATGTCAGCCATTTCACGAAATGACTGTTTTTACAGACTGACTGTAACATATTATGTGATAATGTGTATGCATGCATCCACCGACATACACATAAATGAATACAACTACATGTAGTAGAATTGAACAAAAACTTTATCAACTTTCCACGTTTGACTTGTCACGATACTGACTTAACAACATTGAATAATTACGGACGAGCTATTGTTGCCGACGTATTGTGCCCGTCAACGCTGCAGTGAATGCTTGCGGGTATGTGGCCAGCGTCGGTCGAGGGTTTGTATGGGAATTTAAGGGTGGAATGCGGTTAGATTTCTGGTATTAGAAATTAGGAGCATATTATCCCAGCATGGGCAACCTGTTAGGTGACAACTGAACTAGAAGGGAACCATTTGACTTGAATGAAACGTTTTGACGTGTTTGTTTAATAGACAATGCCAGATGCATGTCAGCTAGATCGGGGTGGAAGTCAAAACTAGATCGGAGTGGAAGGCAAAGATTGGAAGGATAACTCGTGTCAATGATTGGCCACGCTATTGATGCACAAATTGCTTAATACTGATTGGTGTTGATAAACAAATATCAAGTTATGGGTTGGATTTCTACTCTTGGATTTCATACGCCTTTGAATACATCACGTGTTGTTTAAGGGCATTGGTAGCTGAGATTATACCGTTATCAGAGTACATGTATAAGGCTTCCTGTGTTGACGATGCTAACCTCACTGCATATAATATACTAGTATTGTATCCGACTGTGATATTAGACGATAGTGTATAACTAGACACACATTTGATCTTACAATAAGTACCTGTCTTCGATCAGTCTTCTCAACAGGAGCTCATGACTACGTTCTTTAGCAATAATTTCTTCACGAAGTATAATTTCTAAGTCATGTTATTCTGTATGTATTGTTCGTTGTCACTGAATACGTATTGCATTATAACTAACACCTCCCTCAAAACTGAATGTCCGCAGAGGTGTCCAACATTGAATTCTGTATCAAAACACATCGCTAAACTTTAGTATAATACATTTCGCATACGTTTACTTTGTATGTTCAACAGTTTAAAATGGATATTGAATCTAATACCTGAAATATGTATTGTTGATTAGGGAGATAATTTCCTTTTAAGTCAGCATAATGCAGACTCCCTCAATATAACAGCACTTTAATGCGATTAAATTAATGCTGATCAGGTAATTAACTAGATCTGTACATTTACTAGTATGACGTTGACAAGCAAATCTGCTAGCCTACAATCAGTTCTATCAATACTTCATTAATACCTCGACGTTGTGAAAACAGTATTGTAAACAGGATTGGCAGTTGTTCGTGTCACGGGGTCACGTGACGCTGGGGTGGGGATGGGGGTGGGGGTGGTGACTGGATGCACCCCCAGCAGAGGTATTCATCCCCCAGACCACGGCATTGAAATGTGGAATAACGGGTTACATGGCGGGTAATTAACTAAGAGGATAAGTATGGTCCGGTTATGACTGGATTACGTGAATCGTTCCCAGTTCAATTAGCTCGCATAGTGTTAGACTTATATGACAGTCGACCAATGGAATGCCGTCCTTCATCAGGTACCCTTCATCACTAGAGAGGTAATCGGGGTACTTGTTGTCTGTGTTTTTCACTGTTACTCTTCGTTGGATGAAGATAGAACCTTTTTTGAAAAGGTAAGTTGTATGTTAGTGGTATGTATTAATTTTGTTCAATCACCGTTATTCTTTGCACTCACTTGAAATACTCAAATTAATTTGCTTTCACATTTTCTATAATGTTTACATACATTCCACCCAGTTTATGTGGGTCCAGTATGTTAGATTTGTTATTGGAATTACACCCACGAATATAGTAATGATGCTATGGGATGCATTGTCACACTAATCTGCAGGTAGTCAACAGGTATAAACATGTATTACCATAGTTTGATGCATTGGTCGCAGTTCTCCGGTGTTTTACAATCAGACTCCGCAGACGTGTGAGGGTGACCGTGGAGGTGGATATTCATACAGAATGTTGGTTCTCATAAGAAATGTTGGCTTGTATACATTCGTTTCTGGCACAAATCGTTAAGCCATTGTGTATTTTGACGCCAGTGTTATGATGGAGTGTGAGGAAATCTGATTGAGCTAATATAAATTATCGATATAAGTGCCTTTCTGCATGAGAAATCATTCAGATTGAACTGATAATGTTGCTCAAATCCTGTAGCTCAATACTGGGACGTGTTTCACCGACATTGTAGCTCACTATGGTACTATTGCATCAATACGTCTTTCACCAATCTTTTAGCGCAATACTGGCACCAAACGTATAGCGCAATACGTCTTTCACCAATCTTATAGCTCAATACGTCTTTCACCAATCTTATAGCTCAATACGTCTTTCACCAATCTTATAGCGTAAGATTGGCACAAAACTTGTAGGGTAATTAGTGTGCGTTTTATCTGTTCCTTGTTGGTCTATACTGTCACTTGTTTCAACAAACTTGTAGGGTAATTAGTGTGCGTGTGATCTGTTCCTTGCTGACCTATAATAACTGGCATTTGTTTCACCAAGTCTGTATAGGATAATTAGTGTGCGTGTGATCTAAATATTGAATATTAATACTATCGTCATACAATGTGTCAAAAGTATGAAATTTGGATGTCCTTTTAAACGAGTATAGCAATTATACTGTACCATATCAAACAAGATATGCATTGTCTAGTTAATGTAATCTAGAGGAACACACAGTTAATGCAAACTAAGAAGAGCTAGGACGTAAACATGAACATGTAGATAGCACTGTTCTGTATAACATCAGCACGGCATTCATTGGCATACAATGTCTCATCCGAAGCAAGGGGAGCACACCGTTTCTCTGAAAGTAGATAATCAACGACAGTGGATACGTGTACTACAAATACCGTGCAACTTCTCAGTTTCTACTGAACGCCATCATGCTGTTCTTCAGTGATGTAGTCTGTCACGTGGATGCAGTTAACCAATAGCCGTGTCGAGCTCTGCTATGTAACGCTTTCGTTCATATCTAGATACATGTATTACTGTACATTTAACGTAGTTTAGAATTAAATGGAATCCCATATAATCGTGAATAATATGTGCATTAATGTTAATACTAGGGTGGAAATTTATTAGTTAATGTATAAGTTAATCAGTATTGTCAGGAAACGCTATTATGATCAACTAGAGTAGCTCTAGAGCAGTTTGTTACAGGTTAACCCTTTCTAGTGTCGCCCCACTGTCAACCATTAACACCTTCCTCTCCAACTCAGCATGAGATGTTGTAATATTGGACGAATCTTTTGACGTATTATGATGTTCCTCGGCTAATTTTATCACCTTTTGTCTGATGTATATCAAGCCATTGGCATGGAACTCCCGGGTAGACGTTCAATGTTACCACCCTTTGGTCTTAGCTGTTAACACGTCATCCTCATCGTGCCGCAAACATGTTCTGTATAAAACCAACAGCGAACAATAGCCACGTTGTCATGACTACGTAATGGTTCTCTAATTGTGTATCACAGACAGGTTATTCAGGGTATGGTTGAGACGCACCAAACACGATAGCACACAGGTACGGGGTTAGACGACCCGGGCTGTTGAACAACATTTACTTTGGACATGCCGTGCCTATCACATTTCGTCTTCATTAACGCAAATTAACTAATTAATATAAATGCATGCACATTCTGTACAGCGATAATGAGATAGAGATAACTACATAATAGTAATGTAAACATGATTACATATCTGAGATACTAGTTCAAGGTTCTACTGGTTTATATGCATTCTTTTGAAGTTACATTCTGTTATAATTATCTGGTGTCATTTTAGATTGATTCTATTCTGTGTAAATTTAATTCTATGCTATTTACTAAATCCTTTTTTTCCCTTTGGCTGACTAGAAGACATGGCAAGGCATTCTTTCCACTGTACACCGTTCTCGGCCCACCATGAACATCAACTCAGTGATAGCCAGATGATCTCGTCACAGCATTCCACACCTGTAAAACGGAAGTACAGAGACGTGGACAGTGATGACGTCGTTGCCGACGACGGCTACTTCTCTGGATACCCGTCACCTTCTTTAAGAAACAGTTCACTTCAGTCGTGTTCCATTAGTAACTGTACAGCGGAACGTCCGGTGTGTGGGAGGGAGAGAGAACATCCGGTCTGGAATAGAGACGGTCTCCTGGACTGTAGACAGAACCCAGTCAAAAGTGCGAGTTGTGAGCACGTGACTGACCAATTGCGTGGGTGTGGTCACGGGTATGATTGTCACACGTTCGGCAAGGTGAGCACGAAACAACTGATCTAGTTGCACATTATTGGTGTTTATAGCCAAGTAAATCCGACCCAGAGATTACGAAACTTTCTTGAATACGATTTTATGCTCAACTCAAAGTTTTGTTCATAAATCCCCATATAAAATCTGAGCTTGAGAATGAAATTGTACTTAGGAAGTTTCATCATTTGTGGGCGCGATTCCATTAAAAATAAGAATATGACTACGCTCACAAGTACGCTGATTGTGCCAAATACAATTGGCAATTATGAAAAATTAATGTAAATAAGATAGGATAAACAGATAGATAAACAATATCCCCTTTTTAGCAGAAAGATTATTTCGATCAAATCTAACTCTCGAATCTTCCATAGTTAATCATACTTTCCCCATAACGTAACACATGTTCTGATTCCGTGTTGCAGAGAATAAGACATTCGCATGAAAATACGCCGCAGAAACTGGTCCCTTGTGCTCCGAGAAGAAGTTTCACTGAGGTCAAACGACGGGAATCTTTTGTCGAAGCTTCTCTTCACCGTGTAGCCAGCACGTGTTCAAAGTCTCGGAATAGACTTGACTTCAATTATTCGACAGAAGGGTCCTACTATTGTTATGATTACCCCAGGACTGAACGAGCTGCAAGAAATCTGCTGTGTGATCTGGACACTGTTGATACAATTATGACTGCAGGAAAGTGTGCATGTTCTGTGAATAAGAAAGGACCAAATAGACGACCCTGTAGCAGTCCAATGGGAAACTCAACCAGTCGTCGTTGTATCCACAGCGACCCGAGTGATGCTAGAACCGCACAGACAGGTGTGTATAGAGTCATGTATACATGTACTAGAGAATTGCCTACATATATTCATATAAAAGTAATATTACTAAAGCATCACAAACAAGTAAGCAGTAACTTTATGAAACTGTATCTAACACTAGTTTGATGAATGGTCAAATGGAATTGGTACGACTGTTTTTGTTATTTATTTTGCAGACATATCTCCTGACATCTGCAGATGTTCTGACATGAAACAAGGTTTTCTGAGATTGGCGAGAAGTGCATTCTGTAACCTAAGAAGGAAAGATACGTCGCCTGAAAGCTTTACGCAATTTTCTAATGAAGTGAACAAAACAAATGAGTTTCTGAGGCAAACGTTTGAAATGTTGAAACAATTTACAGAAATGTGTAATCATTGAGAGGTCGACCTTGTGAACAGATGCACGTAAACATCCAGATGGAATTCTTAGTAGTGTTGTATTCCCTAACTTGACTGTTGGCCATACAATTAAACAAAATAGGACATTGTCACTGTGTTTCCTGAAAGACGGTTGATGTTATAAAATGTCTGAGTTCCACAGTTAACTACATCTACATGTACGTTGTTCACGTTGACACAAAATAACTGTGATATTATATATTGAAATCGTATATGATGCTGTTTATAACCTGAATATTTATTTATTCATTGTCAATTGACATTTACTATTTGTTTGGTTTCATATCATGGAGGAATGTTTCCCACATAAACATATGACCAATTTGAAAATAATGTTTCGTAGTTTTATTCTCGATATAGATTACAATGAATACAGACGGAGCCGTTGTAGACAGAAGATATTATAAAGAAAAATGGGAGAGATGCATATACATATCAAATAGTACTCTGTATGCATATGTAAACGATACACGCGGCATTAACAATCACGGAGCATACAGATTTGATCGAACATTGTGTAGATTAGTCTTCTTTACATCTACACTGGACATATTTGGTGGTACGGAGATCTGTTGCCATGACGATGTCAATGATGTACGTACAAAATAGAAGTGTGGTCTGTTGGCCTCACAATGGCGACATGCACATTGTAAGCTTACGGCTTCTGTTATCATTGACGCCTCTATACCTACCCGCCGGCCTACAGTAGGTGAGCTCGTATAGAACGAGTGCAGGTGCGCGGTGTAGTCCAGTGAATGGCAGTATTCATATCTGCACGGTGGACCCATTAATCTAATATATATCACAGTGCACTTACTTATCCTGTATTCTCGACCACACAACCAATGACACAAAGTAGAATTTACGGCTTCCAGAGTTTTTGAAGGTAACAGTCTCCATGGTAAGACCGACATTGAGTGTAAAACTGAGATAAGATCGAGGCTTAGTACACTGAGTGTTCTGATTTAGGGAGATCAGGGCAGATCGCTGAACGCTTTAACTGATAAGATTGTGGATTTTTAATAAATTGTGTGCAGCTCTAGGAAACATATCATATAAAGGCGGTTTGGTTAATGATGCGTTTATTAATAATAATTACAAGCGTTGAACATAATTATATATAGCGACCACGTACGCCTAACATGTACGATCCTAACTCCACCCAGCAAACCAAAGACAGCACACAGAGGCATTCGAGACAACGTTATGAATCTAATCAACAGTACGACCAGACCCAGTCTTAGTTTAGAACCAGTCAAGTCATGATCCACATAGATTTGAGTGTCCATGCAGTCGTATGCAGCAGGTTCCGATCCTCTAGGAGGAGTTCCGCCACACCACGCCGAGATTCCAGCCTAGAGCACGTCAGACAAGGACGGAATGTTATCCCGGCGGTATTATCACCAGTTCATACTTCAAAGAATTCCATTACTCCAATGTAATCCTTTCACGTAAAGTTTAACTAAATCCCTTGGTTATCGCCTCATATTTACCGTCTTATCACTCTAACATTAGAACATGTGTTAGACGTTAAATAGCTATAGCCCCCACCCCAACCCCACCCCACCCCCTGTGTCGGCGTATGAAGGTGTGCGTAACATACTCACTGCAGTGTACATTCGCCTCCATGTTGTGTTGAACATATACTGCTCCACAGGCAGAGAGTGTTTGCATAACGTCACTTCCGGAATATATCTTGAAAATACGAAGGTGATGTCAAAGGTTAATGAGTAACCAGAATGATAGGTTTTCATTTGGTTCCAACTTAGATTCCTGTACATGTACTGCTAGGCGTCCCGTGCCTTGTATCGAAGTCGTATTCCCAACGTCAACGTCATGTGTCGACATCCTGTGATGAATATGTGCATTTTGCAATATAATTAAAATTTTCTCAAATTACCCCAACCCTTTCTTATCGGAGAAACTGACAAAAAAAAATCCCACTATGCCTATGCCCATCTCATTGTTTGGCACACGTCAATCAATCTGTAATGAATGTTGACAAAGCAATCCGATGATCTCCCTTTATTAAATGAAATTCTTCAGCCACAGAGAGGCGATTAACTAACCGGAATGCTATGTGTTTGCAGGTGGATTGTACAGCCATTGTACCAGCTTATTCCGAGAGATAGAGGATAGATTCACCTCCAATAGCACGGTCATACAAGATCCAGCTCTAGATAATTAACATGACAGTCTGGTACTATTAGGTATTTTATTATAACACATGAAGCCATAATATTTATAGTATGTCTATTTCATTTCAGATTTCAGTATTTCAATAGTTTTTGTTTCTCGCATCAACACGCAAAACGCAAAAAGAAAAGTGTTGTCCATACATATGGTTCATGGTGCTACTACCACTAATAATAATCTTCATAGCGAGTAATTTTATTGTGTGGCGTATACTTCACTATTTCAATACTTATGAATACGAAATTACAATTTATTTGTTTTGTTCATACAGTGAAATGTCCATGATAATAGCCTATATAATTTTGATATAAGTAGCGAAATTAATCGTTTGTCTCCATTTCTGCTTCGGTCTTAAACATCCGCATAAAGTTACATAATATGCTGTAATCTAATCATTATGATTTTAATAATCAGTGGAATCACTGTTTTAGTTGTTTCGTAGTTATAAGATTATGTAGTTATATTTCCGTGTTTCTCTTAAACATATGGCATATTTGACTTGGAAATATTATTAATTGAATTGTTAGAGAGATAGGCGATAATTCTACAAACATTATTATAATTATTAATATTATTTCTTCAACATTAGTTCCACGTGTTGGTTTACTTTATCTACTACTATGTTATCAATAGCAGGCCTATTTAGTATCTGCATTACAACTGCAATCACATTGTGCTGGAATATTTCTAGAAGCCTATATACATAATATGTGTTCATTCAGAATAGCCTATCAAAATAGACTCCCCCGGGAATGATCTTTCCAAATATTTGGACTAAGAATTAATTGTTACGACTAGTAATTGTCCCCATTGTCGTCACAAAATTGTCACGTGATGTCCGGAGATATTCTGAATGCAAGCAGGTGGAATTATTAATGAAATACGACATAGAACTCTATCGAGCTGTCAAGCGTTAAATCTCTAAATATTTTAACTAGGTTAAAGGGGGCCATTAACTGATTTAAATACGTGTCAATATTATCTCGACGAGTTAAACACAGCTCAGAACACACAAGAACAGATTCAGTCATGCAGGAACTTAATTTACGTCATGTACTAGTATATCTTGAGCATTAGAGGTTGGTTCCTGTACCAGACATACAGACAGACAGACAGACACGCAGGCAGACAGACAGACATATTGGCATGCTACTAGTATTTAGCAATTCCCTCCATGGTAACTGTACACGGTATAAACAGCTAGATGTCAGTATAGAGTGGGTATTTTATCAACGCATGCGTTTCACTGCAACACTGTAGGCTAATGTAGTAATAACTTCTCATTTTTCTCAATGCTATGACGGCGATTTCCAATGTTTACATATGTCTTTGTTGTTTGTCAGTCGATGTGTCGATCGGGTGTTATGATTAATACATAATGTGATTGGGATGCGGGGATTAAGAGAATTCTTAATTTTGAAGTCCTTATTTTCAAATATGACAGTCTATAAGTAAAATGTGCTACGCCACAATGTTTGTGGCCAAATCAAATAGATCGACGTCGGGACTAAAGAGTCAAGCTGTAAAAGTATTGGGTAAATTAAAGGTAGTTTATAATATGCGGACCCAGATATACACACATTGGATATACGATATATATCTCCCGAAATTGTGGGATATTTGGAATAATGTAACCGGATTATTCAGGAAATTTTAACTTTCCAATATTATCATGCTTTAACAGTTATAACATAGTTATTATAATTACTGTTTGTATAAAACAATTTTAAAACTACATTAGCTCGTCATTAATGATGTGAAACTACCTTGACAACGATGAAACAGTGCAGACTAGGCATAGATGAGATAAAACAATGTGTGATTGGCTTCCGTTCAGGCACCCTACTGTATTATTATGTTATATGGTTTGTATTTAGTTAATTTCTAATAATACAGTCTGCTTTGTACAAGTGGTATTGTTGTCTAGAAATATAGTAGTAGAAAAATATAGCATAATTCAATTACAATATTTGTATACGATGCTACTTAATAAAATATTAAATACACTAACAAGTAGGAGTGACATCCAATAGCATATGCATGTACATCCTATTATTTTATAGCAATTTATTTATTTATTATTATTGTTTTGCTGTTTTTAGACTGTTAAAGAGTCTGGGGTACCGAGCTTTGATTAATAATTCAGTGGGTTATTACTCTCTGTATATCTGCTAAGTAGACACACATGGTCATAGCTGAAATCCTTATCGAGTATTTATCAAAAGTTAACAGATTTCTAAGAATACAAACACAGAATACTATACCTGTACCCGTGTCACATGATCCGTAAACGTCACGTGATCAAAGAAGTAGAAGACGCCACCGTGGGAATCTTAAGAGGTCACGTGGTTGATTACTTTACATATTACGCATGTCACGTGACCTGGATACACGCCGTATCGTTACTATTATTTACCTCGGAATTTCCACCCGACTTGGTGCATGTCCCGCCCTCTAACGGGAGTTTTCGACACTAATTTGACCTGTCAATCAACCCGTAGGTGCGTGTTTCGTAGTAAGGAGAGCTGTATGGGGCAGACTACACTGGGATAGATATAACTGAAAACCGCTCTGCCAGGGACGTACTAACTGAGTCTATAGTCTACTCCGTGTATATACAGCTTACGTATCCACGTGTGCATTCCGTCGTGCTGTGATTGGATTATTATTATTATTACTATTATTAATGGAAACTTGGAATTTACATTTTTGCATAATATTGGTAAGTAATGAATTATTCACATTTTGCATTGGTTTATTGAGCTGTAATAATTGTAATGTCCAGCTATTTATCTCTCTATTGAAAAAAAAAACAAAAAAAATCATGTGTCCTACACAGCTTGAGCATTGAGTAAATAATAAATATTACAACGCTATCAGTATGGTCAATTGTGCCAAATAAGCAAATATATACATCCATTGTACAACTTTAAAAGTGTGTGGATTCTAAGTATTGTTTACAATTAACTTGCATAACATAAATGTACCTAACATAAATGTACCTGACATAATGTACCTAACATTCTAACATAGTGTAACTGACATAATGTATGAATCGCAAGTCAATGCATTTCAGGGTTCATGCTTATGCATGACAGAACACATTTTTTAAAGAACGTTGATGCACATGCAGATATTATTCCAGGCTTTCCCCCTATGTGACCCAGGCTAAGATTGGCGTTCTCGGCTGGTATCCAGACATGTAAACCACTACACTATTACTGGAGGTGTAGAGCGGATAGATGCGACTTTTATTATTTTTAAATCATTTGTATTGAAGCAATGGTATTCAGTTACGAGTTTGTAAAAGAACCCCTTTTTTTGGGCAACACAATGTACGTGAACAGCACCTTTAATTAAATCCACGTTGTAATTCTAACCTTGAACGGTCTACGCGTAGATTACTCCCTCGGGATGACAACATAACGGCATATTTGTGAACGCACAAAGCCTGGCGTAACACAGGATTTAGCGCAGGGTTATACGGAGTGGTGATAGTACTCGCTGGCTCACAGGTGTAACGCCGTCTTTGATCTTCGCACCTGGATAATAACGCGCAGGTACAAAATGTTATCAAAGTGTAATAACCATAGCAGTTATTATTACTACTTTTCATAATTATTAACCATTACGAGAAGCATAGTAATTATGGCGCTAAAATGGGGTTGCCAGTGTTATAGCGGGATCGATATCTAACGTTAATTAGATGAGCGCAGTCGTCTTTCTCCAGTACAACATCAAGTCCATAATTTGCTAAGGTGATAACAATAATCGACTGGGGAGCGAGGCGCGAAGGTAGAGATAATGAAAACATTGATAGTTGATAATGATCTGCATGTTAACTAGGCCGGTCAAAAGAGAGTCCTTTATAATCTATGCTTTAATTAAGAAAGTTAATAGAGAAGATATTAGAGAGAGGGAGAGAGAGTGAAAGAGAGAGAGAGAGAGAGAGAGAGAGAGGGGGGGGGGGGGGAGAGAGAGAGAGAGGCAGGGAGGGGGGAGAGAGAGGGGG
>JAUTBQ010111640.1:0-15704 GCA_032361185.1 Lepetodrilus ovalis | reverse complement strand
AAGATATACTTCAAGAGCTGCCATGGCAGCAGCACAGGCTGAAGAGCGCCCTCCAAAAGTAGAGGTCTGTACCAAACATTCGTGGGGGTTGCCATAGGCAGTTGCAAACACCTTTTCCGTGCAGATGGTGGCACCAATTGAGGCAATGCCGCCACCAAGCGATTTGGCCAGCGCCAGAATGTCAGGGACAACCTGTTCATGGTTGCAGGCAAACATGGCTCCGGTACGACACATTCCGGTCTGAATTTCATCAAGAATCAGCATTACCCCATGGCGGTCACAGATGGCTCGCACCTCTTTCAGGTATTCAGTCGGGGGTAGAATAACTCCCGCTTCGCCCTGAATCGGTTCCAGGAGAACCCCGGCAATTGTTTCTCGTTGCTCTTTGTCGGCAAGTACCTGCTCAATAGCCTGGCTATCACCATAGGGGACTTCAAAACCGGGCAGTAGTGGAAAATGTTCCCGCAGGCGTGGCGCACCAGTAAAGGAAAGTGCGCCCAGGGTCTTGCCGTGCAGGGAGTTTTTGGCATAAATAAATTTTGGCCGTTTACCCTTAAAGCATCGTGCGGCAAGTTTGATGGCAGCCTCTGTTGCCTCGGTGCCTGAGTTGCAAAAGTAAAATTTATTGAGATCCCCCGGAGTAATAAGGCGCAGGTTATTGGCTAAATAGGCAACATACGGGGAAAGCAGCTCCTTGGAGAGATCGACCCGTTTTTCACTGGCAAGCAATTGCACAGCCGCAGCTACCTTGGGATGGTTATGGCCAAGGTTGAGTGCGCCATAGGAATAGACAAAATCAAGGATTGTACGGCCGTCACTGGTGGTAATTGCAGCTCCCTCTGCCCGTACAGGTTCAAGCACCGTGTATTCACCCATTTCAAGCAGGGTAACAAGGCCGGGATTTATAAGCTCACGGAAAAGCTCCACTGCTTCGGCGCGCGGTTTGCTTGCAACCTCGCTTACCTTGACCATCGTTGTCATGTTGTGTCCCCCTTTACCTTGAGGTAGGGATATTGGGAAAAAAATTCTTCAAGGGCTGTGGCTGTGCGCAGTCCCTCTTTGGTATTGCCGGAAATGGCAATCTGACCGCGGAAAAACCCTTCCTGGGGCGAACGCTGGCCACGGACAACCTGCAAAAAGGTCTCCGGGCCAACTGTATAGCCAAAATTGCAACTGGCCCCTGTAGAAACCGTACGCAGACACCCCTCACCAATACGAATGCTCCAGGTGCCGACATTCTGAATTTTAAGCCAAAACAGTGCGTTGAGACTGACAAGATTTTTCAGCATTGGCCGATCAAAAAAGGAGGGTAGATAGGCTGTAAAATAGGCAGTTACTTCATTACCGGTTAACAGATCGTTTGCAGGTGTCGGTGCAGATGCAGGCCTGGTCCCCTCTTCCTTACAGGCCAGAAAACGGGAGAAGGCCTCCAGAACCTCACTTAACGAGAGATCTGCAAGGGCATTTATGCCAAGGGCTTTATCAAGCTGTTGTCTATCAAAAACAAGAGAGAGGTCAAGATAGTCAGCATATACCTTTGTTCTGCGAGCAAGAAGTTCTTCTGTTGACCGCAGGGGAGCAACCATAATTTCAGCTTCTGTTGCCCAGCAGACAACCTTTTTGCCAAAAGCCTGATTAAACAGAATTTCAATCTCCTTATTTGCAAAGGCGCCTTTGGTAGTCAGGTGAAAAGTCTTACCCTGATTTGCCGGATTTTCAGCCAGCGTAAAAAGAGTATCTGCAACCTCATCATCAAACACAAAGGGCATGGCACTGTTTTGATTACCCTGCACTCTGATGATTTCAGGATTCTGCTTGCGTTTTCTGGCCGCAAGAAGCAGGCGGAAGATGGCATCCAAAAAGGTGAACGGGCCGAAGTTACCGCCTGATCCCCTGGTCGGGTTGCGCTCAAGGATAATACTTGGCCGATAAATAGTGATTGGAATTGAGGATGCATCCTGCTGCTTTTCACGCAAAAAGCGCTCACCCAAAAATTTGCTCTGTTCGTAAAAATTACGAAAGTCCTGCCCTTTATCAAGCATCTCTTCAGTAAAAGTACCCTGGTATCTGCCGCAGACAAAAGCGGTGCTGATGTGATGTAAAGGAGCGTGGGCGGAGGTGGCAAGGGCATAAACATTTTCAACACCATCTATGTTTATGCCCTGGTAATCGGCAAGCCGACTTCCTTTGAAGTCAGTTCGGGCAGCCAGATGAAAGATCGTGTCGATTTTGCTGGCAAGATCATTCCATGCCTCCTGGGAAAGCCCAAGTCTAGGGGCCGCCACATCGCCTTGCAGCCAGTTAACAGAGCTGCGCCCTAAAAAAAGATCCTGCCGGGGATTGCGACAGAGGATGGTTACCCTTACGCCACTTTGCAGCAGTTTGGCAACCAGACGTTTTCCCAGAATTCCGGTACCGCCAGTTACGAGAACACTTTTGCTCATTTGTCCATATCCTGCCGTGCTATCTGCTGCTGCCAGTTTTTCCCGGCCAGCTCAGTTTCTTCGGTGGTGGGTATATGGGTTATCAGGTGCTTTATATTATGCTGCATGTTTTCTATGTAGTGTTTCCGCAACGTGGCATCACGCCAATTCAGCGATTTTCTGCTCCATTTAAGGCAGTGATTACATTCATCACACCCTAGACGGCAGTCCCGTGTTTTACCTGCAAAAAAATCAAGGAACCCGTCCAGTTTACTGTTATCAAGAATGATGTCAAGTTCCGGCAAAATTGTGCCGTCTGCGCAGGTGTTAAACTGCTGCCAGTGTGGCCAGCCAAGCAGTTCAAGCAGGTTACCGGAGAAGTGTTTTGTCAGATAGGCCCGACAGAGGCGGATTATTTCATCTTCCGGCAGACCGCGTCCCGCCAGTTTGAAATATGTGATGCCAATATCTTCCCAAAGTCCCATGTCTTCGGGCCGCAGCCAGGGGCTTTTCAAAAATTCCCCTTCCCGTGAGAGCTTTTCCAAAAAACACCAGTTGAGATAAAACTGGTTGTAAGGGGAGCCGCCGGGGTTATCCTGGCTGTCCTGGGAACCAAATCCAGCCACCGCATAATGGTTATGCTTGTAATGGCATTGGTAAAGACACACCGTGTTGACAATCAGCTCAAGAGGTACAGGGCTTTTTTCAACTGCTTTATTCAAAAAGATGAAATCACGATTGACCTCAACATCAAGCACCACCCGCTTAGCCCCTGCCCGCTGAAACTGCTCAAGACCACGCATGGAATCCACATAACCGATGGTGGAAATCACCACCTCAAGCTCGGGGAAAGTGGCATTAATAATCTCTGCAAGATACGGCACGGTAACGGTTACAGAACTGACCCCACTGACCACAAGAAATGCCAGGATGTCGCTTAAATCCTTACGCCCGGCGTGGGTATATTCCTGATTGCCATAGACTGGGGCATTAAAGAGATAGTTAAAACGCAGCCCTCGCCTGTTTGCTTCCTGTACATGGCGACTAAACGCTGTTTTTGAAATACCGGGCAAATACTTGGCAGGTCGGGCTGAGTTGAAAATGCCATATTGAAGGGAGCCGTACAGCTCAAAAACGCGGTTGCCGCTTACCCTTTGTTCGTTGTTGAGCGCTTCAATCTTGTCCAGAAACGAATCTGTAAAGGTGGTTGGTACTGTCAGTTGAATCATTGTGCCTTGCCGTTGATACTGCCAGTGGTAAAATGAGTTTTAGCAAGCTGCAGGGTAGAAGATTTCCCGGCCTGTTTCAACACCAGTTGGATTGTATAATCGGTTTGGGGTGTCAATGGCTGGTTAGAGCTGTCAAAGTGAAGGGAAACTTGCCTGCTCTCACCCGGAGCAAGTGGGTTGTCGGCATCACTCATCACAGGTTGAGCAGAAAGCGACTCTGTATTGCCACTTTCTGGTGTGACAACAAGAACAACGGTCGATTCGGTATATTCTCCCCCTGGCAGATCGTGAGGCAGCTGATTTGTTATCTGGATATTTAATAGCGTTTCTTTTGAACTTTCACTTTCACTGCGGATCTGCACAGCTCCTTCAAAATTTGCCATGGTTTTAAGGGCAATGGAGTGACTGCGAACCTCATGTTCTTCCTCAAAGGAGACAAGCAGCCGGGAAAAGATATTTGTGCCCTTGGTTGAAGTGCGTTTGACCTGCGCCATATGACATTGCTGGCACTCTCGAACATTGGTATCACCCTGTCTCTTTTCCGCGCTTTCCTGCCAGGTGGCAAAGGTTTCTTCGTGGCAGACCCCACAGAGCGAACTTGACTTGTAAAAAGCAGTATCCGCCGCCATCGGATGCGGATTAAACAAGGCAGATGACTCATGGGGGCCATACATGATGCCTGCATCCAGATGGCATGCAACGCAGGAAACACCTTCATGCAGGTTATAGCTTCGTGCACTCAACTCTTTGGCGCGAATAGAGGCAGGAATATGACAGGCAAGGCAGGAGTCATCATCATATTCACCAGTCGCCTCTTTATAAAGAGGATCTGTGTAAGCCTGAGTATGGGCAGACCCCAGCCACTCCTGGTATTGATTTACATGACAGCCTCCGCAGTCTTTAGCAGAGGGCCCAGTGCTGTTTGCACTATCTGTTGCAGTAAGATGGCTAAAACCGGAACAGCCCTGAAACAATACCAGGGCCGAGAGTAAAAGAGTCGCCGAGTAAACGAGGTTTCTGTTTTTTGTTGGGAAAATACGTATATCCATTGTACATCCAGTTTTGCAAGAGATTTTTTACTGAAAAATAAATTATTTGCTCGCCACAAATGTACCACTTCGTAGTCAAAGATCAAGCAGGAATCGGTAATTATTTCCCAAACTGCACAGGCAGCTGCCTCATAAAAATGCACCCAAAACTATCTTTCTCAATCGTACTATCAACATGAAAACAGGCAAAATCAAGCGCCTTTTGAGGAGATCGTTCTATGATCAACAGACAGGAGCAATCATAAAAAATCAGCAATATATCCTTCCTAAAGGACGGAAGCCACATTTGGCGGAGATAAACAGAGTACAAAAACGGAGAGGTTTGTCTTTTTCTCAAATTATCTCGCTACAACGAAATTACATTGGTTGAATCGGCAGCCCGATTTTGATTAAGGCATTTATAAATTTTTTATCAAAACTTGCAATGCATGATCCCTTCGATTTCTTACAATAGGCTGCAATGACTGCATCACCGTAATATGGGATTCTTTCGGGCCAGAGTGACAAAAGTATTTTTATATCCACCTCTGAAGTATATGTGATACCGGGCATAGAAATCAGCTCTGCAATCATCTTTTGTACATCTTTTGGCTCAAGGGCGTATACGCTTGTAAGAACATAAACAAATTCGCTAATAACATGGTGATGACATAGAAGACTTTTCTTTAAACTTCGAGCCTGGCTAAAGAGTAACGATATTTCTTCCTGTTGAGAAGGATTGCGATCACTTACAAAAGAAATCAGACAGTTGGTATCCAGAATAATTTTGTTCATCAATACCTACCTTCTCGTTTTCTCCGCGCTTTCTTAATATCGTCTTCTATTGATCCACGGCCGACATGGATGGAATTTCTATATTTCAAAAAATCCGCTTGCGTTGATGTCACAATAATACGTCCATCTTCTACTTTCCACTCCAGGGTATCACTGACTGAAAGGGACAGTTGTTCTCTAATTTTTTTAGGAATTGTTGTCTGAAATTTTGATGAAATTACAGTTTGCATTATTTTTCTCCCATAAAGAAAATTCTTACCTTTTCACTATATGGTAAGAAAAATGACTCGTCAAGTTTACCTTTACATACGGCGAAATATCCTCCGAAATTCCTTTTCAGATTCATGAATGCCTTTGCCGATGAAAGCGAAAGAGCACTCCCTGGCCGCATGTCACCTCTCTGTAACCGCGAATGACCTCTGTAAGCTGGCGAGTATTTTAGGTGAATTGATAACATATTTTCGGACACTGGTTGCGGCAAGACCATAGAGTATAAAAATAACCAGGGTGATTACCATAAAAACAGCACCGAGAAACAAGAGCTGGCAGGGAAACATTACATAAGGCCTATGTCCAAGAAACACAACAAACATCGCAGACGCTCTTGATTGAGAATACCATCTGGTACAATGCTGGAATCTATAATTAGCAGAGGTTCACAAAGGGGAATTGCAAAAAATATTTAGTGAAAGCAACTTGACTACATATTGACATATACGATTTGGTTTTTCTGCCGAATGTGAACAGATTTTTTTAATCAGCCATTACTTATTAAGGATGATATTCAATATTCTGAAACAGAAAAAAGTTTTTTGGCACTCGGTAAAACTGATGCAAACAGGCCATTATTTATAGCGTTTACATTGAGAAATGCATTAATTCGAGTGATCTCAGCCCGAGATATGAGCCGAAAAGAACGAGAGGTCTATGAACAACTATGAAAAAATCAATCCCACAATTCATGAACGAAGATGAAGAAAGAGATTTCTGGTCGAATCACGATTCAACCGATTTTGTTGACTGGAACTCAGCTCATAGAACCATGAACAACATGTATCATGGCACAATTGTTTTTTTACCTTCTCAAACTTCCTACGAGAGACAATTTGTACATTTCTCATAATGTAAGAAGTCGACATACAATGTAACGTAATCTTTTTCCTTGTCTATTTCCCTTACCAATTTACTGAATTATTACCCAGGCATGTGGATAATTATAGGCAACATGAACACCCCCTTTCTTTACCAATGCCTAACCAGCTCTTGTTTATTTTTTATGATATCGTCAAAAAATGAAACGAAAATATTGGTGTCTCAAAGTATCCCACCTCTCATTCATCTCATCCTGTAAACATCCTTTTTCAGCCTTCACATCCTCAAGGTTCGGCATCACGAATGTCACGATCGACATACCGTTTTATCCATCTATGAAAGAATTGATTGAGCGATGTATTTTCCTGTCAGACTTTTTCCCTGCTATGTAATTGGAAAAAAGAATAGTCGTAATCCTCAGTCACTCTGCAAAATTATTCCACAGCAGACCGCCATATACCCTTTTAATTCTCTCTGCTTTCCCTCAAAAACTCACTAATCGATAAGCACTATCTATTAAAATTGACAAATGCAACTTTAATAGATAGTGTTTATTTAAACGAAAATAAAATCACCTCAATCAATGCAGGGAGGGCAAATCATGAAAGTGAGCAAGGAAGAAAAAGACAAAACCCGCAGGCAGTTAATTTTGGCCGCTGTGGAGATAATAACCGAGAAGGGATATGCAAAGGCCACCATGAAGGCAATTGCCAGGGAGGCCGGAGTCGGGGATGCCACTATTTATAACTACTTTCCATCCAAGGAAAAACTTCTGTACGGTTATTTTGAAGAAGGTCATCGGAATTTGATCAACAGCATGCAGGAAATTGAAGATTTCAACAAGTTCACCTTTCAGGAACAGTTGCAAACCTACATGGAGAGCGGGCTGGACAGGATGATAGGTGATAGGGAGTTTGTCCAGGAGGCATTTAAACTGGCCTATTCATCGCCGATGAGCAGTATCAGCAACAGCATGGTTGCCCGGCGGCTCTTCATCGGAGCCGTAACCGATATGCTCACCGCTGCGATTGAAGTGGGCGAGCTTCCAGAGCAGCCGTTTCAGGATTTCCTACCTGCCTTACTCTGGGATTACTATTTAGGGGTCGTCGCCTATTGGCTCAAGGATGATTCCCCTGAGTTTGTACGTACCAGTGAGCTTCTTGATTTAAGCCTGGGGCTGATTGTCCATGTGTTGCAGGTCAATCTGCTTACCCACGTTCATGGCCTGTTACTCTTTTTCTTTCGCAATCATATATTTACCCATTTTGACAGGATGCGGGAGTTCAGCAAAACCTATGCAGACAGGCCGGTGAAGCGAACCTTTATGGGGGAGGCAGACAATGGATGACACCATTATTCAGGGCAAAATCGCCCGTGCCGGGTACACCGGACTGACCGCCGCCCGTATGGGAGTTAAAACAGTTCGTTTCATGGCTGGAAAACCGTTTTCTTCCCCAAAACGCCGGGTGGCCGCCAGGGAAAAACTTGATTCTGACAATGCCGCTATTTTATTCAAGGCCTTCAGTCAGTTGCGTGGAACCGCTCTCAAAGTGGCGCAGATGCTCAGCCTGGAAATGGATCTCCTGCCAGAAGCATATCGTCGGGAGCTGGCTAAGGCCCAGCATCAGGTGCGTCCACTTAATCGAGCCGTAGTCAGAAAAATGATTATCAACCAGCTTGGCCAGCCACCGGAGAAGATCTTTGCCCGTTTCGACACCAAGGCATTTGCTGCAGCCAGTATTGGTCAGGTCCATGCAGCGACCTCTTTTGAGGGTGAGGAGCTGGCTGTAAAAGTCCAGTATCCCGGTATCGGTGACACCATTGATAATGATATCCGTATGATCAGAGGGCTGATCCGGGCCCTGCCGAAATCACATATCATGCTGGAAGGGATGAAGGAAATACGTCTGCGCTTAAAAGAGGAAACCGATTATCGACTTGAGGCCGAAAATCTACGCTGGTTTGGAAAAAATTTACAGATAGAGGGTGTTAGCATTCCCGGTGTTGTTGAGTCGCTCAGCACCAAAACAGTCCTTACCATGCAACGTCTACCCGGGGTTCATTTGCAGGACTGGCTGGCAACAGAACCCTCAGTTGATGAGCGAAATCATTTCGGCCAACTCATCGGTACAACCTTCAGGCGTTCGTTTTATGATCTTAAAAACCTTCATGCCGATCCTAATCCCGGAAACTACCTGTTTGCCCCGGACGGTACCCTGGGATTGGTTGATTTCGGATGTGTAAAACGATTTTCCGATGATTTTGTGAAAAATTTTTCAGCCCTACTTGACGCGCATCTCCGTGATTCACAGGAAGACGTTCTTACAGCCTACAGAAAACTTGACCTGCTGGAGGATATAAGCGAGGCAACAGCCGTATCTCTTTACGACGAAGTGCTTAAACCCATTGGTGACTGGCTTTTAAAATCCATTCTGCCGGATACCTTTGACTTTGCAGCTAACCCTGGATACGCCGCAGAAGGGATACAGTTTTTCGAAAAAATGATGCATCATCCCGGATTCCTGAACACCAATACAGAGTTTATCTTTCTCGATCGTACTATTTTTGGCCTGTACAGCCTGTATGAGCAGATGGGCGCTGCGGTTTCCTTTACAATTCCTGGTACACGGAGGACATAATGACTGCTAATAACATTCAGACACAGTGGCCGACAATCAAAGCCGTCTTTGAACAGGCAAAAAATACCAGTCAACATTGCGCCATTGCCTCGGTGGGTGAAGACGGTTCACCTCATATCACCCCCATCGGTTCACTCTTTCTGGGGGAGAACTGTACAGGGTATTACCTTGAGGAATATTCAAAAAAGATGGCAACTAATTTTCTTCACGATAACCGGGTTTGCATTTTAGCCGTTAACAGCGGGGCACTTTATTGGCTGCGGTCATTAGTATCAGGACGATTTCCGACGCCTCCAGGGATCAGGCTCTATTGAACCGTTCATGAACAACGAATGGGTACAGATGAAGAAATAGCAGCATTTCAAAACCGGGTAAAAAAAGCCAAATCGCTCAAGGGCTATAAAATCATGTGGGAAAACATGAAACATGTTCGCGAGATCACCTTTGATTCGTTCCGGCCAGTCCAATGTGCCAGGATGACCAGTCATTTATGGAGGGAATAATACAGTTTATCCCTGGGGTAAAAAATTTCTTTCAACAAAGACAAATGAACAATTTTGTATTGGTACTGATCATTCAAGATATTGCTAAAAAAACAGTAGATTAAGACTAGCCCTTGCAGAAAAATACCTGTCTTCATCTCCTCCGCTCTCCTGAGAATAATCAGCGCGCACATCAAGAGATAAACGTTCTACTATGGACCAACTCAGTACAAAATCGCCCTGATTGAGGACGGAATCTTCGTTACCGGAATATTCGAGCTGATACTCAGCACGGCACTGCACATCCTGAAATGGCTGCCACTGGTAGCTTGTGGTCAGGTTAAGTATGTTTTCATATTCTTCACTGTAATAGCCATATCCCAGACTAACCCGCAAACCTGGAAGCCAGGTGAGCCAGTGGTTGAGTTGTATATTGGGGTTGAACTGGTCATTCCTTGCTGATCCATACTGCTCGTAATAAAGGCTGGATGCAAGGTCCCAGGTTGGGGCAAAGGTGTAGCCTGTCGAAAGGCCAGTTAACTGCTTAACTTCAATATTAAGAGCGGACCTGCCACTGGCTGAGTCATAGACAGGATCAGGTTCGCGTTCTCTGGAATAGTTCACGTCAACCCAGAAATCCGTACTTCTGTAAGCGAGAGCCAAGTACCCGGTAAGGATGTGTTCACTTCCCTCAAGTTGGTAATATCCTGTATCATCGTCGCTTGTAAATTTTTCGTCCCGTACCCGCATAGACAAGGCAAAGGTATCAAAAACAGGCCAGGAAAGATACATAAACGGGGCCTGACGTTTGAGAGAAAAATCAATATCACCATAGAGTTCATTCTCCTGCGTAATGGTGCTGTCTAGCCAACCTATGCCAAACGTTTTCCCACGCCCCCACGATTTACTGGCCTGGATGCTGGTAACCTGTTCTTCCCAGGTAGCAATGTCATGCCTGGCGACTGGTGAATACTCTTTCTGCTGCTGATACGAATAATAGACCCGGGTCAATACGCCCCGGGATCGCTTAATCCGGCGTTCTCCCTGTCCTGCGGCTTGGTTTTCCGGATTAATATCCAACGCCTCTCTAAAAGCAGACAAAGCCTGTTCTTCTTCCCCCAGAGTTTCGAGAACACTACCCAGGCTAACCCAGATTACCTCGTTCTCAGGATCTCTTTTCAGCTGCTCCCGATATTGTTCTTTTAAAGTAAGGAGATGCTTCCCGCTCTCTGATCTGCCGGCAGCATCACTCAGGCTATTAATACCGCTTTCCTCCTTGTTCAGCTCTTGCGTTGTATCTCCAATACGAAACTGGAGATTGAGTTGATCTATCAATAAATCAGACTCGTTCTCAACTGGTACTTCAGTATCTGTTGACCCGGGTGGGACACTGGTATTCTCAGAAGCCAAAGCGACGAGAGTGAAAAATGAAAACAACGGGACGAGAGTGATGATAGTTGCCAGAGCTATACCAGGATAAAACAGTGTTCCCAATTTCATAGAGTTAACCATACAAATGTAAGGTGCTTGAAATAACAACGCAATGCGTAGGGATAATTTCAATACCAGGGTGACCATTAATGATAAAGGCGGGATTCCCCCGCCTTTATACGTATGTCTTTGAGGGATAAATCCTGTTGATCAGATTTACATCTCAGTCTTACTGGCGAAGATCACAAATACCATCACCATTGAGATCAACAAAATTATCATTGATGCCGTCACCATTGGCATCGATAAACCCAACACCGTTACCAGGCCCTCCGGGTCCCATTCCTCGTCCCAAACCAGCACCTGCCCCTATACCACGGCTTCCAACCGGCAGGCCGGTAAGATCACAAATACCGTCACCATCAGCATCAACAAAGTTATCATTAATGCCATCGCCATTGGCATCGACAAAACCCATTCCAGCCCCTTGCTGACCAGCATTTATATTGCGTGCCTGGGATGCGCCCATGTTACCACCACGAAAGCGGCCGGCATCTGCATCCATAGGCAGAGTTAATAAACCAAAGCAGGAAAAAATTGTAATGGCCATCGCTGCAACTGTTTTCTTTGTCATAATTCTATCCTCCATAAAGGGTTGTATAATGGCTGGAGCTCGTGTACTTCACCGACATATACATTTTTCTATTTCAATCCTAAAATACATGCCCTGACAGAGAGGGAGATCAGGCTATTTTAGATGTGAAGATGAAAAATTTATAGTATCAAATGACGTCGAACAAGCTCCAGCACTAGGAAATTACAAGTATTACCTCACTTGTTTCTCCAGGTAATTGCAGAGAGTGTGCCAGAAAACGAAAATCAACTATTCCTACATTATTTAAATAACTTACGCCTCTTACCTTGGGGAAAATAACCCTCTGGCGATTCGACAAAGCCGTCGAATCAACGAAGATTTTGTCGAATCGTTATAAAAGAATCCAGAGTAACTTGAGATGAATGGAGACATGTGTGATGGTATGCTACTAATCCTACAATTTTTTCAAGGTATCCTTAAATCCAGGGAATAGTTGTGGTACCTTGGTACAGATGATATCATTTGAGTATTAACCTTTTACTGAGCAAATTATGAATACCGAAAATCAAACACCATATCATTTAGCGGCAATAGATCTGGGTTCCAACAGTTTCCATATGGTTGTTGCCCGTATTGAAAACGGACATATCCATATTCTTGATAATTTAAAGGAAATGGTACGTCTTGGGGCGGGTCTTGACAGTAGTGGCAAGCTCTCAACATCATCCCGAGAGCGGGCACTTTTATGTCTTGAGCGTTTTGGAGAACGGGTTAATAGTCTTCCTAAAGGCAGCGTTGCCGCCGTTGGCACCAACACCCTGCGTCAGGCGAAAAACTCTCGTAAGTTTCTCCGTAAGGCCCGGAGGGTTCTCGGTCATCAAATATCTATAATTGGCGGTAAGGAAGAAGCGCGCCTTGTTTATCTGGGAGTTTCCCATTCCTTAAATACTGATAACGGAAAACGCTTTGTTATGGATATCGGTGGCGGCAGTACAGAGCTTATCATCGGAGAAAACTTTGACCCTCAACATATGCGCAGCCTTGAAATGGGATGTGTCAGTATGAGTCGCGATTTTTTTAAGGACGGAAATATAGGCAAAAAATGCTGGAAACAGGCAGGCATTGCCGCACATTTGAAACTGCGCCCTGTACGGCGCTATTATCAAAAATCTGACTGGAAAACTGCCACCGGAGCATCAGGAACGATCAAAACCATAGGAAAAATTGTCACCAGGCTCAATCTTACCCCGTATGACATTACCCTGCAAAGCCTCTATGAAATACGAGACATTATGATTTCTGCTGGCCATCTGGACAACCTGACGCTGGCAGGGTTAAAGAGTGACAGAAAACCGGTTTTTGCCGGAGGACTCGCTGTACTTATTGCCACATTTGAAGCTCTTAAAATTAAAACCATGCAGGTCTCAGATGGTGCCCTGCGGGAAGGACTACTCTATGAACGGCTAGGCCGAACACGCAGTGAAGACACGCGCCTTAAAACTGTATCCAGCGTTCAGCAACGATTCCAGATCAGTAAGAGACATGCCCGCCGGGTAAGTAAAACAGCACACCAGCTGCTCACTGCCTGCGAAAAAAGCTGGAAGCTGACTCTGGAAGATGCCGAACGTCTCCATTGGGCAAGCAGTCTCCATGAAATAGGCCTGGCGGTTTCACTGAGCAAATACCACATACACAGTGCATATCTTCTGGAAAATGCAGACCTACCGGGGTTTTCTTTTGCAGAACAGAACTGGATGAGCGCTCTTGTGCGGTGCCACCGGAAAAAAATATCCAAAAAACTCTTTCACAGTTTACCGCACACAAAGCAACAGGCAGCCCTGCACCTGGTTGTCCTCCTCCGGCTTGCAGTAATCCTTCACCGATCACGAAAAGAAGAAACAACAAAAATTGAAACAATTATACCAGGAGAAAACAGCTTAACCCTGCAATTCATAAAAGAAGAGCTGGACATCCATCCCCTGCAGCGGGCAAGCCTTGAACAGGAAGCTATATACCTGAAGAATGTAGATTTCAATCTTACATTTTCTTCTTGATAATCTCGACTTAGAGCTGACGTTAGTGATGCTTTGCAGGCAATCCCTGATTTCCTTTGGTACTCCCGACGCACACGCAAAGCCCGGAAAAAAGCATCCTGTTCAACTCACTTCGACATCCGGGTCACTCAGCGGTAGAATAATATCAATTCGAACCCAGCTCTCAGGCTCACTCTCTATCGAGATGCTGCCATGGTGAAGTTCGATAATTCGCCTGACAATACTTAACCCTAGCCCCGTGCCACCAAGGGCACTGGATCGTGATTTTTCCACCCGGTAAAACTGCTCAAAGACACGCTTGATATCAGCCTTTGGAATCCCCCTGCCCGAATTGTAAATTTCAATGTGCGCATTTTCTTCCCGGGTAGTCAGCGTAAAGCGGATCTCACCGTTTTCTTGAAAAGTATACTTAACGGCATTGTCTATCAAATTAATCAGCATCCGCCTGAGCTTGTCCTCATCACCTGCCAGCTCTACATTTTTCTCAACCTGGACGACAAGACGAATGCCAGAAAGCTGGATAAGATCCTCAAAGTCTGTGATTACCTGATGTATCATAGCAGTCAGATCAACTCGATGCGCGTGAACAGTTCTCATCATTTCCAGAATTGACAGGTCGAGTAAATTTTTCACCAGTCGGTCCATACGAAGGAGAATCGCAGACTGGCTGGCCAGCCTTTCTTTGAACTTTTGAGGGATATCGTCCCGCTGCAGAGATTCGTCAAAAAACAGCCGCAGCATAGATAAGGGTGTTTTCAACTCATGAGAGGCATTTGCAAGCAGCTCCTTTTGCCGAAGAAAGGAAAACTGCAACCTATCAAACATCTGGTTGAGGGATGAAGACAGGGAGTACAGTTCATCCTGAGTTTCACCCAGAGGAATGCGCTTATCCAGAGTTTTATCGTTTATCTCCATGGCCAGGGTATTAATAGCGCCAATGGGCTGCAAAATTTTACCAGCGGCATAATATCCCAACAGAACAAGGGCAATGGTAAACACAACCAACCCGACAACAACGGATATAATCAGATCGTTAATTTCCTCATCCAACCGTTCCATGGGTCTGGCAATCTGGATGAGATACTGGTGCCCGCCAAAATCTATAGCGAAAACCCGCACTCGAAAGGTCACCTCGCCACTGTCATCCTGATCCAGACTGGCAACCTGCCAGGGAATATCAGCGCTGATATTATATCCGCCCTCTTTTCTCTTTAAAGGCAGATCGGCAAAACCGGTCATGGTTGAGGCATAGAGGAGTTTCTGGTCCTGATTAAACAGCTTGAACCAATACAATCTGCCGATTGAATCGAGCATGTCCTTTTCAGACTCCCTGGCAAGAAGACCATCCCGAGGGTCAAGACCGATGAGAAGCGTATGTGCCTGACTGTAAAGCTCGCTGTCAAGGAGTTCATAGGGTTGTTCGATAATCTCATAGGAGATAACGAGCGAAAAAAGCAGACCGGCAAGCAATCCGGCAGCGGTTATCCAGAGGGTAATTCTATTGCGAATATTCATTCTTGCCCTCCCTTAATCATATAGCCAATTCCCCTGACGGTAGTGATTATCCCATTGGCAGTATCGCCAATTTTTCTCCGCAGGTTCTTAATATGAACATCTATACTGTTAGACATCGTTACAGGATCAAACTCGTCCCCCCAGATGTGTTCTGCCATTGTATACCGTGATACAGCGCGATTTGTATTGTAGAGAAGAAATTCCAAAATGGCAAACTCCTTTGGCGTTAGCTCAAGAAGGGCGCTTCCCGATGTAACCTCCCTGGTTGCGGTATTAAGAGAGATATTGGCGATTTGCAATATCGGTGAAATACGCTCATTTCCCCTGCGTAATAATGCCCTGATCCTGGCCATGAGTTCTTCCATGGCAAAGGGTTTGGCAAGATAATCATCCGCTCCTAAATCCAAACCTTTTATCCTGT
>JAUTBQ010111529.1:0-15704 GCA_032361185.1 Lepetodrilus ovalis | reverse complement strand
TATTTTTTTACTAACTGCTAACATTATATAGAAAAATAATAAAAATATTAAAAAATTATGATTAAATACGTGCAAGTTTGAAGTTGCCCCTTTAACTTATGATACAGACAGTACACGTGCTGATGAGACAGGTACAGAGTTCAACATACAGACAGTCCTCGGGTCATTTGAAAGTCTGCAATGCTAAAGGTATCTGTGGGAACCCCTGAAAACTACAGATTTTACCACCTTTATCATTGGGCCTATGGGAGTCCCTTTTATTATTTTCTTTATTTCAAGCACTGCAGGTAATTTTCGATATGATGCAAGTCATGATATTGTCCATATGGCAAGTATAACTCAATATCGCTGTACTGTTTTTCTGGATGGCTTGACAAAGGAAGTCGTGTTTGGCCCTAGGCCATGTTTGCATCCGCGTGATCTTGTTTACAACGTGACAGTTAGAGCAGCGAGTTGGACGTATGGGTAGGACACAACTTGAAATACGGCAGGACAGAATCCGTCCTCACCAAGTCTGCACGTCTGTACTGCATTTTGGGATGCATGTCCATTGGACTTGTCCTGCAACTTCTACTCTTGGTATTGTTCATTGGCGAAAGATTCCAGCTTCGCTAAGCAACAAATCATTCTATTTCTAGACCGTGTTATTTGTACCTTATCTTCATGGTCAACCTGTCCATTATGCTCATGTGTATGTGTATAGCTTAATGCTTAATACAGCTTGCCCTTGTGGATGCGCTGTATTGAAGACGTAGTTGTCGTAGGGTCTGTCACCACATTAAACAGGTCAACTTATGATAGTCATCAAGCCACAAACCACCAAGTTGATTTAGTATGACAGATTTCAGTTATTATTTGCAGAAGATGTGAGTATTACTTTAATTAGGTCTCCCCTCGATCAGTGAGGGACAGCATGTATGATCGCGGACTGCAGCCAGTTATGGTTGTCAATGGCAATAAGAAAGGCGTTGCTGTGGTCGGTCCATTGTCGTCAATCCGACTCCAACATGAGTATTTCACTGATATGAATCGGGAAGTAATTAGCCTGGAAATACTCTCTCCTTGTTTTAAGAACTACTCTCTCTATGCTGGCTTCTAGAAATACTTGTTGGTACTAGGGCAAGGACAGGTTTTGATGATGAATAGCTTGTCATCTCTCATTCCTCTTCACTTCAGAGCTGTTTAGGATCAACAAAGACGCACAATTTGAACATACTCAGCAAAATTAGTTAGTGGCTGGCAGATATATCGAGTAAGATTTCTACCAAATTTCGTAACTAGGTTTGAGGGATCTATTGCTGTTTTGCCAATGTGTGTGCAAGTTCTTGAAGAGTATTATGTCTGGACCCTGTCAACTGTTGGACATTCTTTGTTGTTAATAATACTAATACAGTGCACCGTCGATATAACACGGTCCGATGCACCATGGTCGGACGCTGGGTCAGACGTGGATCCCATTTTAATTTTTGTTATTGCCCTGTACTATCGTATAAGGCGGGTACTATAAAGTAGAGGGTATGTCATGGAACCCAACTTCAGCGTTATGGCGAAAGGACACAGTATTATATTAAGATAAATTTATATATCCAAATAGGTTACTGGCCCTTAATTACATTTTTATATATACATATATGTAGATGGATAGATTGCCCTCTAGCTATAACATTGGACTTATCTCACAAGAATGTGACATTATCATTTAACAAGTTACTTTAAAAACGCATGTATAAATTTGAGGTATGTTTTATCTATGATACATGTGCAAGAAAGGTCATCGTTAAAGCAAAGTATCAGTGAATAATTTAATCCTTGAAAGTTCCTAGAATTTATATGTCCTGTTAGGCCGGTGGAAATCCAGTCATACAATCGGGATATGCAACAACAACAAAAAAACGAGCCTTGATATGAATGAACAAATCTCGAGAGCGGCTGTAAAAAGCCAATTCAACTACTATCTCTACCATGTCACATTTTATATTCAGCAGGATTACAAGCCTGCTTTCTTACAAGTATGTGTTTTTCATGCTTCTTCATTTTTAATACATAACATAATAGTTAAATAATCACTCACTCACTCTAACAAGTATGCTACAAGTGAAAATTTAGTTTTGTACACAACTACAGAACTGATGATTAGGTATGGTACGTTTTTTCTTTTTTTTTAACAAGGGTCACATGATAAGCATTTAGTCTCTGTGCAGAAAACAAAGCCACTCGACAACAACAATGATAAACTAGGACCATCCTATCCATCATTCGGGTAGTTTCTCATAAAGTGTTCACATGCTGGACGAAATGACCGCCAACTCTTGTTATTAATACTGAAAACATCCAATACAGATGCCAGTTGTTTTATTGTTATTGAGACCGGGTGTAAAGTAGACTTGACATATGACCTTGATGCTGACCATTCTGTGAGAGACTTGTGGTAAACCACAGCGGAGACGATGTATGGTCTGTTTCAAGATCTGCAAGGCCAGATAGTGGCCAGCAGGTTATCACTGTACTGACATGGGTGGTGTTTATATCTGCAGCACAAGCTGGTGAGATAGGCCAATGTACAGTGTACCAATACAGCAGTGCACAGTAAGCAGTTTTATTACTTCGTCAAGTCATTTTGACGTCGTCTTCATACTGGTATGTCCTGTGCTATGTATATTGTAATCATACAATATTTACTGGTATTCAGTGAGATAGTGGTGTGATTTTGCTAGAAACAGATAGAATGTTATCCAATAAGTCTAAGATAGGTGCGATAGGTGGGTGTATTTCTGTTAAAATATTTAAGCTTTTTTTTAATTACAGTAACTTTATCTGCATAGGTTGCAGCTGTAGAATTCAACATGGTTTATTGATCCAATGAAAAATTGGATGTTTTTAGTGACAAAATGAAGTTACGAAACTGAATGTTGCACTATGCAGGTTTGGATCATAGCATGTTCAATGCATAAACTTTCCATTATCCATATTGGAACGGTATTTGGGTAAAGCTTTGTAGTAATTGTTATTCAGATAGAGTTTTCCCCGATACTGGTTATTCTTGCTGAGTGTTCTTGGAAGAAAGCTCCTGGTTCAAGAGTTCATCATAAACCTCCCTGTACAGCGGCAGACATCAATGCTCGACTCAACTGTTAACAGGTTAAACATGTTAAATAGTGGATAAATTGATTAGCTATTCTGGGAGTGTGCCTAGGCTTTGGTGCTGTGTGCTGATGACAGCTCTCAAAACCCATCCTGGCATCGCCAGTCCTCTTTCACCAGACTCCGGTCGGCATCCGTCACGTCTCGGCACGTGGAACTCCACCACAGCAGCTTCCACTCCACCAAATCAGCGTACACCAGCGCATGATCACCGTCCCTGAGAAAACATATCGGGTTGTAATTGTGCGGTATCGGCAGGATCAGACTTGGGTGCCCAGCGTGGCGGTAATCAGTACACAAGGCCAGGCTTTGTTTCATGACTGTCGCTGGTCAAGGCATCTGTGTGGCATCGATAAATATTGTATCTTGCCCATGAGAATAGCAGAAGTTTTGATCGTACATTTACAATGTGAATATTTATTAGTATCTGGACCTGTCCAGTGTATTTATTACTTAACTCTTTCTTTGTATGCGTGTATGACATGATTATGTAACTGTTGGTGTGTGTCATAATTCTGGTAACTAAATATATTCAGGACTCGTACGGTCTTGCCATATGGTCATGCCATGTGATATCGAGGACTGGATGGGCCAGATTATAGATTTGGAGGCCTTGAGTTGGACCCCACATCACATGGTTTTGGCAAGTGAGTAAATTCTCATTAATGCAAGTTAAGCAATAAATGTGGTAAACTGTCAGGTGGTGAACTGGCTACACACTATCTGCCAGGTTTACTGCTACACACTATCTGCCAGGTTTACTGCTACACACTATCTGCCAGGTTTACTGCTACACACAGATAGAGTTATCCTGCAGGCACTCTCCACACATTGAGCAACTGACAGCTGCAATAACGCTGAATTAATCTTCATAATCTTGAAAGTAGCTGTAAACCCCCATAAAACAAAACATGCATGACATCAGTCTTGTGTAACATTGCTTCATATTATATTGTTATTACCTGTGACACTTCGATGAAGCAAGACTTAGTTTCTGTATGAGTCTTCTGTACATATCACAGGGTCGCTGATTCTTTCTAATTTACAGTTCCTATTCTATTCTAATCATTAATTCAGTATATTAAGTTGTTCAACTGTACCACCAATATATAACTCAAACTAATATGTATTTCTCTGGATGCATAATAACGATGGAGATTTTCCTTGCAAATGATCTCTGAAATGGTCCATCTCTGAATACTGAGTATACCCTCCAGTTATTTCCCTTCGTTCCAATATCTTGTGTCATCCATTAAACATCCAGATCAGTATCGGTCATTGTAAAGGTACCCTCTCTCTGACATGGGCAATGCCATCAATTTCTGACAAATAACTGGTAGACTCCATTGAGATTCCTGCAAACCCTATAGCCCATTAGGCTGAGGTCTTGGGTCCACATGAACCTTGATGTTCGGACACTGGACGTTCCACTGGTTCATTGTCCACTGTGTCCGCTCTACCATGTGCGTATACTGCCTTGAACTGGACGTACAAAGACTGTTTTGTGTCAGTCTCGATCGTATTGATTGAATGACGAGGCGAACACCAATGAATATTGTATGGACCTGGCTGGCATGGGCATGCAGCAAGGCTGTTCTCATTGATCAGAAGTCCACTGGGCAGATGTATGTGTGTGCGTGTGTGTGCCTGCGCGCGTGCGTGCGTGTGTGTGTGTGCATTGTGTGCGTGTGTGCGTTGTGTGTGCGTGCATGTGTCTGCGTGTGCGTGCGTGCGTGGGTGCGTGCGTGTGTGTGTGCGTGTGCGTGTGCATGAAAGTTTGTGCAACACAGCAAAGCCCTGTGCTAAAGGGCATATTATGGGTGCCAATAATGGAATTCTCATCACACGACATGTGTCAGTTACATACCGGATTACATGGCAAGTAATGCACATTGTCTAATGTAGAGTCTAGCCTAATATAATTAGCAAAATCATACTTCTAAAGACAAGTGTCCTAGATGTCTGATTGTAATGGCTGGCATTGTAGGATGACATTTTCCAACGGATCAGTGGTTGCACCGTAGCAGCTGTGTAGTATTCAATATACCTGTAATAATCTTACTCATTAATAGCGCAGAAATATTGAAAAGTTGTACAACATTGTACGTGGTTCTTAGTACTGAAGCATGGTTCATAGTACTCCACTGTGGTTCATGGTACTGCAGCATGGTTCATGGTACTGATGTTATATTGATAGGATGCACTGTCTGTAGAATGACAATACAGATATCATCCTTGGACTGTCAGTACCAGCTGGTGCTCGTAGGTTTACTGCAACATTGAGCGCTATGGATGTTGCGGGTTTCCTCCTGCCCCAAAACTGACAAGTCCTGATATAGTGAATGATAATAGAAGGCAACTAAAAGAATAAATAAATGGTATTGCAGCGTGGTTCAAGGTACTTGGGTTTGGTTCATGGTATTGCAGCGTAGTTCATTGTACTGCAGTATGATAGTGTGGTTTATGAGGTTCATGGTACAAGTGTGTGGTTCATGGTACGGTAGTGTGCAGTGTTGGTACAGTGGTTAGTTGTACAGACAACTAACTGCTTGGGTCTCTATAATATGTGGACTTGCTCTGCTAGCTAGCAGCTGGTGTTTGTTCAGAACCGAGGAGTGTTTGTTTGACTGATCACTACCCTTGTCTGGCTTCCTCCCTGCTCACGGTCCTCAGTATCCTTACAGCAATGTACTACCCTGACTGTTACAGTACGTACAGCCTACACCAGTGTCACTCCACCTCTCCATACAGCCTACACCAGTGTCACTCCACCTTCCCATACAGCCTACACCAGTGTCACTCCATCTCCACATACAACCTATACCAGTGTCACTCCACCTCCACATACAGCCTACACCAGTGTCACTCCACCTCCCCATACAGTCCACCTCCCCATACAGCCTACACCAGTGTCACTCCACCTCCCCATACAGCCTACACCAGTGTCACTCCATCTCCACATACAGCCTACAACAGTGTCACTCCACCTCTACATACAGCCTACACCAGTGCCAATCTATCCTATTGAGCTTCCAGTCCGGTGCCATTCCACCTCCACATAGCCTACAGAATATTGTTTAATGTACAGGAATGCAGATCGATGGTCTATGAATTATGCTTACAATTCATTGGAAGATTTGAGGTAGTTGTAGAGATGGAATGCTAATATAGCTATAGCGGAGACCCACTCTGAGGTAGTGGTATATACACATGGAATCTAGCATCTCCCTAATGTAACTATTGATTAGATTGGCCCATGCCATATTGTCATCTGTTGTATATCATGAGTGCCCATCATAGGTACACTTGAATACATGTAGCTGTGTCATCCCTCTGACTAGTTCACAACTAACAAGGGTAGTTACAGTGTTCATTGGCTTGTCTGTGTATTGATCTTGGATCTCAAGACCGATCTTGTCAGATAATAGTTGTGTGTAGAGACATGGTCAATCATATCGTGAATAACGCCATCTTATTACTACAGTAATGTCAGACATCCTGGTTCACAGCTTATTTAGTAGTTTTTTCACATGTTTTTATTATTTAGCCATTCTATTTTCGGGTGTGTATGGATGAAACTGCAACTATTGAAAAGTCGCTTATTACCTGAACTTTGAAGGTTACTTTCCGAATGACTGACTTGATTATCGTTCACTACTGTGAATTGTTGTGAAAGAGACAAGTTTTATCCCAGTCTAAATGTCTATACAGTGCACACCCGTGAAATAGCACACATGCAGTGTTGGGTGTATCCTTTATCCAGGACAAGCTTACTGGACCGACATGTTAATGTCAAAACACCATATGGCGAGGTGTAACCGTATAGCAACTGTCCTGTCGTACAGGACTGACTGGTGGGTCACCGTGTTGTGGTCCTCTTTGCCAGTCATAGGACTAGTGTGACAGGATTAACACAGGACTAGTGTGTGACAAAATTAGTGTGACAGGAATATAGTTGTAAGACTAGTGTGATACGACTACTAGTCTCGACTGTCGTGACAAGGCTAGTGACAGCTGTGTCACATGACAAATGTAGGACAGGACTAATGTTGTAGGACTAGTGTGACAGGATTGATGTAGTACTAGTGTGATATGACTAATGTGACATGATTATTAGAACTAGCGAGACTTGACTATTGTCACCTATGGGTGTAATATTCCTGCTGCGACGTAAAGCACTAATTCAATCAAAAACTATTGTTGTGACAGACTGGTGTGACAGGACTAGTCGTTTGAGTTTTGTCACAAAAGTGTACGACAAGTGATACAAGGCTACTAGTGCTAGCGTCACAGGACAAGTGGTACAAGATTAGTAGTGTCGGAGGACAAGTGGTACAGGATTAGTAGTCTCAGAAGACAAGTGGTCGGGGCTCCAGACTAACATTTTTATTTACTTGCCTGCAGGACTAGTCAGGGCAAGTTAAGGTGCTAAACCATCTATGTGTTAGAAAATAGGTTGCTCGCAGTGCAATTTAACTTGCTCCTCTACGTCGAGCATCGTTAGTCCAGAACCCTGGTGGTACAAGATTAGTGTTGCAAGACAAGTGCTTTACAATCTTGTGTTAAAGAGCTAGTGTTCCCTGGCTAGTGTTGCTAGGCTGACTAGTATTACAGGACTAGGTTGCCGTGTTGTGAGCCCAGCAGCTGGTGTGTGGTTGGGTGAAGGAGACAGCCTGTGTCTACTGGTGAAGTGTACTGGAAGCCTGGATACTATTGATTAGCTAGCACTGCCTGTGAACAAAGCCAGGTCTGTGTGCCTGCTGGAGTTGTCTCCCTTACTTGTGTTTACCGGCAGGCGTGGTCTGCTTACAAACAAACTATGTCTATGCTACATGGTGTCTGAGTATAGGGTCAAAGCACGAAGGTACTTTGGTTTGTCAAATAGCCAGGATTGTTGGCTGTTACTTGTGCCGACGGGTGATAGCAAGATAGCATGGATATGTTTTAAGAATAGCAATCAAGATTTTACATATGATTCATGTGCTATAATGTGATATGTAGCATGAACTGGAATTTCCTTCATTCCTTGATGTAGCTGTATCGTAAATATGAATGTAAAATTATTATGTTGACCTCATCATTATATAAAATTTGGATTAAGATTAAGATGCTTGTTTTGGATGTTTTTGATAAGTATATTATAAATGTTCCTGAACAATGTATTAAGACATTTAGATGGACAATATTGTATTTTTTTTACTGGGATCTGTTGTTTATGGAGATTTACCTTGTGTACTTGCAGGTTGCCCTGTGTTGCTGCCACTGAACAGATCCCCATGTTGGGCACCGGGTGTACGGGGAGCACGTGTCATGGATTTCAATCCGCTCGATCTTCTGGCAGCAGCAGCTGCTCTCCAGCGCCACGACCCCGAGACCCCGAGTCCGCCCGGCAAGAAGACCTCCGCCGATTCTAACTGCGATGATACGGCCAGCGAAGAGTCGACAGAGGAAGAGGATCCAAGCAAAGTTGATAAAATGGGCTCGGCAAGGAAGGCTGTGAGAGGCGAGATAAAGCGGCAGAATTCCTGTAACCTTCCTAGTGACATCGGGAAGCTGTTTGATTCCAGTTCAGGGAGGACACAGGATGTGAGGACAGTGTCGGAGGACGACTTACCCGGGAGGACGTTGCGGAGGCATTCGTGGAGCTCGGAGCGAGGTGTTGGAGAAGCAGATGCTCGGGTTGTGCTTGTTCAGAAACCAAACCGTGATGGGGTGAAATCTGAAATGACTAAAAATATCATTCTATTAACAGAAGAGAACAATTCCCCGGATACCGCTGATGTGTCTGTAGCAAGTGATTGCTCGCCCACAAAGACTGGTGATTTAAATAAAATAGACGTTGCTGAAAATATTGCGAAAAAGTCTGGATTGGAAGACAAGATTTCTGGAAATGAACTTGATACTGATACTTCTTGTGTTGTCTCGAGGTTGCCTGAAGCTGAGAAGCCTTCAGACGATGAGAACGATAGCATGGATGCCCAGACGTCCGCTATCCCTATGTGTAGACTGTGTCAGAGTCCCAGCAAGAGGAAGGACGTGGACGTGGACGCGACTGTCAGTGTGTTGTGTGCCAAGTGTGGGCGGCAGACGTTGACGGACGAGGAGGACGTTGAACCTAGTCCTTCTGACGCTGGGTCAGTGACCGCTTCCGGGTCTGGCGGCGATTCCCTGAACAGTGAACACTCCGAGTCCAGTTTTGTTGCTGACATTGAGGAGAAGCCAGAAGCTGCGGACCACCCCGTGTCCTCCAGTCTGCTGGAGAGCTATCTCACCACCGCGCAGAAGGGGACGACGGGACAGACACGCTACCTCGCCACCGACGGCCAGATATCCGAGGAGGGCATCGACACCAGTGACAGTGAGTCCAGGTCTGGAAGTGCTCCAGCGTCAGTTGTGGAGTCTGACCACTCGTACGCTTCACAGCCAGGGAAGGTCGTCGAGAGACAGAGCACAGACTGCTACGATACGGAAAACGGGGCAGAATCAGATTCATGTGAGGAAAACAGTTCAGCCGAGGATGTGGAGCATAGAGCTAGGAGTATGTCGATTGAGAGCGCATGTCTGAGATGTGGCTTTGAAGATAAGCATATGTCTCTGGCAGTGAAGGGACACGATGACGATGTGTCTACTGAAGCGTCTCTCTTGTCGCCCACATCCTCCATAGACTCGTCCCTAGCGGATTTCCCTACTGTGAAGTTTACTCCCCTTCCTCTGCGGGAATCCACGTCACAGCATCAATCTTTCATTCAGGGTTTTAGTTCTAGTGATGGTTGTGAAGACTCGCCCACGGGCTGTGGTGATAACATACACGGACAGATTCCATCCAAAATAGGCAAGTTTAGAATTGGTACGTTTGCATCTTTCAGTAGTTCTGATATTAATAGTGAGAGTGCAACCCCTCCTAATGGCAGTAAGAACTTGCTATTACCTGTAACAAAGGACCATTCCAGCAGTAGTCGGCGGTACTTGGACCGAGGTCTGATGGGCTCGCCTCCGATGAGTATCCCTGAGTCTCCCGGCATCCCATCGTTCCTGCAGTCCCCGTGCGGAGACTGGGACCGGTCTGATGCTGGCTCCGAGGTGCAGGACGAGGTGGGACTGCCGCTCCTCGGAGACTCGCAACACTATTCTGACTTTGGATTTATCGACAACTCGTCGGTGCACCACGACCACGACTACTGCCTCCGACAGGGGCACCTGCCTCGTGAAAACAGACATGAGCCGCAGATAGGCAAACCTGAGAAAAGGAAATATAATAAATCTAGAATCGGCAGGAGTGTGAGAGAGCCGAAATTGAAATCTAAAGTTAGAATGAAGATTATTAAGACCGAGCTGTTGGAGCCGCCGGAACAACTGGACAGTCCAGCGTTAGAAGCGCCGCCGCCGGTGGTGGATGTGATTGACTTCAAGGAGCCGTTTGGTGTGGACTTGACTCCTGACAAGATGCCGTCGGTGATCGGCCGCACCAGCAGGAGGAGGCTGGAGAAGCTTCAACAGGTCCAGGAACAGCTGGAACTGGACAACGGCTCCAAGCTGAAGATCACGGGGAAGTTCAAGGACGAGTACGTGTACTATCTGAACAAAGCCTCCCGTAGCAGGAGGAGGTCCAGCAAAGAGCTCCCACCCTTTCTTCCTTCAGATAAGATCCTGATTCCGGCTCCCAAGCCGGGCGACATTATTGTTCCTCACCTGACCGACGCCGACATCGAGGCCATCAAGCTCCGAGGTAAAGCCGGCTTGTCTATCGGTGAGAAGTACTATGGCGCAGGGTTAGCTCTGGCCCTCCACAGTGTTCAGAAACCTGTAGCAGCAGAAGGCCAGACTCAGGTAGCAGCTGTAGGCCCTGAGAACATAGCAGACATGGACAGTACTATCATCAGCACCATCTTGAGTATGGAGAACGACAATCTGGGATCACCTTCTGCTGAGCCAACAGCGCTGTCTGATTCCGTGGATCTGTACACACCAGCAGAAGATGCAATGGGAATCAACCTGTTGGGAGAAAATATGAGTCTGACGCCTGATCAGGTGAACATGCTGTTGGATGCTGTGAAGGACGTTGATTCCACTCCAGAGGAGATTATCGATTCCAGTGCTGCAGTGAAGTATAATCTCGATGACAACCAGAACTACGACCAAACAGTGGACCACTTTGAAGTTTGTTCCGATCAGAAATCTGTTGATGAAGCGAGTACGTCGGATAAAGGTGAGAGGAGGCAGAGTGTGTCGAGCGCTGCCTCTGAACTAGACACTGATAGTAAGGACCACTCTGTAGTAGGAGAGACAGATGAGTCAGATATTCTTGAGAGCAACTCCGAGTTCAGTGCCGCGCTTGTGTCCGAGACGTCGACGCCGGCGGTAGACGCGGTACAGGTCTCACCCAGCCATGAGAGTCCGGCCAAGGCTTTGCTGGAAGCCGATCTGAATGCTATAGGAGAGAGTGCCCTAATTCCATCTCTAGAAAAACCATTTGACCTCTTGAGTAACGACTTTAGACTTGACAAGACGGACCTCTTCCCAGACACTTCTGTGATGGATCATTCCGCGAACGCAGCTGTGACATCGTCTTCGGCAGCAGCAGCTGCGGCTGATTACAACACGCCCTGGATTGTGACGGTCACCATGTTTTGGAATGACCTTCCTGCAATAATGATAGACAACCAGCCGTTCGTCAGACTTGTGGACATCCATAAGCAGATCTTGCCAGCCAAGGACACTGGGATCCTGAAGAAGCGATGTCAGCTGTTGGGAATTGAAGTCAAGAACTGTTCAGAAATGCAGAGGTACTTCCTGGTACAGTATGGCCGTGCATACAACTCTAAGAGTACGCTGATTGTGTCCAAGGACGACGCCAAGGGGCTGATCGGCTACTACGTTACTCCTCAGCCGCGAGCCAGCCGCCCTGACGATCTTCTGCGACGAGAGGAGGCCATGTTACGTCACGAAGCCTCTATTGCAGCTGGCGACGCCCACCCAGTGAAGGGACCACCATGCAGAAAGAAAATACGCACAAAGGCTCCACCCAAGATAAAAGCTGAAAAGTAAGTTACTCGTATATTCATAGATACTTTTATCATTCAAAACCTAAATAATTTGATAATTAACTTCAATAATTTCACAAAAGTGAAGTCTATATTATGGCTGTTGGTCTATCATGAAGGTTATGTTTCTGAATGTGCTGTTGTCCATTCCTATATGTTAAATTTCTACAACTAAAACGTAATTGAATCCATAAGTCTGTTATGTAATACCCATGGTGTCCCATGTTACTATCGTCGCAAATGGGTGAAAGATTCCTGCAGTGACGTTAAACTCCATTTTCCATGTTACTAATTCAGTACTGTTTGTAGACCTGAAGAGCCTGTGGCCCCAGTGACTGTGGAGAGTTCCAGCCCCGATGTATCATCTGTTCCTGCGTCTGTCCCTGTTCCTGAGGTCAAGGTTGAGGTCAAGGTTGTGGTCAAGGATGATCCTCCTGTTCAGGAGTCGAAGCGTTTGCGACACAAGAAGATCAATTACTTAGAGCTGCTTAAAGGTGAAACAAACACTGACTCAGCTACAGACTCTGTAGATGGAAAGCGAACTGAGAAAGACGATGTGTCCGCTAGTGAGAGCTTGAAGAAGTGCAGTTCTACTAGTCCAGTTCGCAGGAAGGCAAGGTTGTCTGATGCCGAGAAGTTGAAATTGGTGAAAGAAGAGTTAAAGAAGAGAAAAATAGAATTGCCTGAAGATTCAGGTCGGGAAGCGAAGAGATCACGCATTTTTGAACAAGATTCTGAGGAGGAGAACATCTCGTCACCGACAACCCGAAGACGAGGCGTGTCTGGTGCAAGGCTGAGGAACTCAAAGTCTGTCAATGGAAATAAAAAATCTAAACTGAAGAAAGTTGGACATTTGAAAGTGAAAATCAAAGGACTGCTCAATTTCAAGAAGGGCAAAAAGAAATCGGCAGGTGCCGGGGACACTAAGGTAATTGAAATTCGTCACAAAGACCCGAAGCCCACGAACAGTCATCCGTCTGTGAGCCAGGACGGAGATATCCACTTTGACCTGTACCAGAAGAAGAACTCGTTGTGCATCAAGTGCTGCAGCTGTCTGAAGTTCTTCTCTCTCCGGAACTTCCTCACCCACCAGCATTACCCGGACGACACGGAGGTGCTGACGACGGTGGCACAGCCGCAGGTGTTGGAGCTGCGGTCGCTGAAGCTGTCGGACAAGAAGAGACATCTGTGGCAGGAGTTCAACAAACGGCGGAGACAGCTTGAAGCCGTCAAACCCGGCAGTGAGCCCAAGTCAATAGTGCTGTCTAAACCCCTGAACCCTGTAAATAAATCTGTGATTCCTACCTCGACTTCACAACCTCCTAAGACCGTCGTGGAGAGTGTTCAACCACAGACCGTGTCGGAAGCGGTGCAGCCCGGGTATAAACCCAGGCCCGAACTCGAGGCCGAGCTGCGAAAGAAGACTCCACAGTTTAAGCAGCCTCTGACTGTTTCTGTGTGTCGTAGGAGGTCGTCGACTTCAGACGGGGTTCGTGTTAGCTCCAGGAAAAGGAAAGAGCGACAGTTGTTCCCCATCGAGAACTATTCGTATGCTAAGAGGGTTGCGCGTGAAGACATGAACGGGGGTGTGAACACTGTAGTGCTGAAGTCGGTGGCAGCCATGGCATTGGATAGTGTTCTAACTCTCAGCAACGGGCCGGAGATCACTCACTACACAGCACTTCAAGATGATTAGAACAGCAACTTAATTGTATACCAGTTTTTGTACAAATATTTAAACTTGTCACACCTGACCACCAAAATATGTTGCCAATTCTTTGTGCATTTGTTCGTTGTCTGCGAGGCTGTCGATGGAATTGTCTTAGCAATGGTAGATATTGCTTCTAGTCCATAGTGAAAATTTCCAATGTTCAAAGTATCCAAGGATTTGTTGAAATGTGGGATTATTTAGCTTTTTCTATGTGGTATCATTATTTGGACTAGAATTTAACATCCATGGTTTCTCAGTTTAGTTAAGTCTTTCATGCCATCCCCATATTCCACACTTTATAATGTAAAAATAGGCTTATCGTTATCATACCTTATGGGAAGTTAATACATGATGTTTGAATATCGTACTATCATATATTTTATGCGTAAATTCATGAGTTCCTTTGAAGTGTAATGTTTATTTTTCAAGCTTTCTTTGAAATTGTTGAAGTTAACATTTAACATTATTTTTACTAGTTTTGAAACTGAACACGCTAGCAATATTGCTGGTTGAAACTGTTAGTGTTTTTTCTCTATATATGAAACCTGTTTCTGAGGTGGTTGTTTAATAAGTTTAAGGTTTACGATTCTTGTTATTTCATGGTATATTATCACTGGATTATGGAAACTTGTACACAGAATTGTCTCATCAGTGGTTGAGATGAAATAACTTTGTAGCAAGATCAAGTATGCTTTTAATACTATTCATATAAATTCATTGGATGATGTGAAGCTATTAACCTAAATGGACATTGTTTGCTAAATGACTAGCATTTTATGTTGTGTATCATATATTGGGAAAAATCATTATTACAAATTTGTAATTAGAAGAGTGAAACCTGGCAAATGTAGTTATGTCAAATGCATTTAACCATCTAGAGGTGTTGTGCTTCTAGTGGTATACAAAGTGTTTCAATGTTTTCGTTAAAGTGCTATTTATTCTGTCTTTGCATGTCATTTTTGTATGTTTTGACATTTTCGTTGGTGCATTATGTTAATTAGGCGCATTGTAAGTTCGACTAGTTGTTGCTTGTTACTGATTGTTAGGATAATCGTCCTAAGATTTGGGATAGCCTGCTGTCCTTCACAAATGGGTTGTACTGTAGCTGTGCTATTGTAAGAGACTGCCTGTCTACAGTACAACCCATTCGTGAAGGGCAGCCATGCATACATTATTCATAGGTCATTCATTTATATGTCAAAGTCTGAACACAAATATACACTCAAGATTCAACTAAACTTTCATCAAAATACATCGACTAGAACTTTGAAGACAGTTCAAGTATAAATATTGTTAAGAGTGCAGATGTCTGTATGTTGGTTATGTAAGTAAATACAAATCTTCAATTGTTCAATGTTCTTATGTGGCCTCTGGGTTCAGATAGGCGATCACAAACGTGGTATGGGAATATCTAGAATCACTATTAAAAAAAGAAATTATCAAGAAAAAAAATGTCTGTTGTTTTCATTGTTACAATTATATATGCAAAGATTTGATAAAATGCACCTAATCACAACTTTACACAAATTTATGTTTTCTTAAAACTCATTTTAAAGCATACAATCACAGATTTAAATGAGCGTGTAGCACTATATTTGAGGGTGAAAGGTTCCAGCAGCGATGTTAAAGTCCATAATCACTCTCATTCACTATATTTGAGTAATAAAAGTAAACTGTATACTTTTGTGATACTTGTCACAAATTTTATTTTGCCAAAATCCATTTTGTTGATCCACATTAAAGGCATACAATCACAGATTTTTATGAGCACGTAGCACTATATTTGAGTAATAAATGTAAACTACATTCAT
>JAUTBQ010111418.1:0-15706 GCA_032361185.1 Lepetodrilus ovalis | reverse complement strand
GAAAAACTTCAGCAATTTAAAATATTTAACCTTTTTTATATCTTTTACAACTATTTTTTCTATTAAACTTAATGATAGTTTCAATATAATGCTTAAAATGAAATTATTTTTATTTAGTCAAAGGAGTACCCATGGGTAGTAAGTTAATATTTTTATTGGGTTTGATTGTGAGTGCAGGGTATCTTTACCTATGTGTAAACAACCATTCGATAACAACGACAGTAGCACCAGCCGTAGCAACTGTTTTAAGTGAGGAAAAAGAGCCAACGCCAGAGCCAGTTGTAGAAACCGCAACTACAACAGAAGAGCCAACACCTCCAATAGTAGTAGAAGAGGAGAAAAAGGAAGAAGTTACAGAAGTTAAAAATGCGACTGAAAGAATTTCAACTCCTGCATTTGGTTTTATGGCAAGTGACTCAAAACATCAAATCGTAGCACTTTTATCAGACAACGATGAGGATGGAAAGTTAGCAAAACAGATAGAAGAGTTATGTAAAAAAACAGAATGTAGCAAAGATATTCGTTTTGAAAATGATATAAAAGATGCTCCATGGCAAGAGGGTGTTGGGAAGATAGTAACACTTTTAGCAGATGGTAGCATAAAAGGTGGTTCACTGTTTATAGAAAGTGATGTCTTAAAACTTGAAGGTGATGTGTTAAATCAAAAAACACAAGATGATTTGAACTCTATTTTAAATAGTTTAAAAAGTGATACTTTTAAAGTTGAAAATCATTTTAAACTATCTCCTGAAGCTAACAAAAAAGAGGAAAGCAAGGTTATTGAACAACCAATTATAACACCTGTAAAAGAGATTAAAAAAGAGGTAGTAAACCCTGTTTCTGTTTCTAAGCCAGTAGCAACACCAAAACCAAAAGTTGTACATCAAACAGTAGATCAAGTACAAGATATAGTAGCCGAACCAGTTATGGAGACGACACTAGATGCAGAGGCTAGAGTAAGAGCGATTTTAGATGAAATTAAGAGCAATCAACCAGCAGTTGGTATCGTTGCACAGCCTCACATGGAAACAACAGCAGAGTAAAAGGAAGGAACAAAGATGAATTTAACACCAGAACAATTAGAGTTATTATATTGCCTTTTAGGGGCATTGGCTATCGGGTATCTGTTTGGATACTTTTATAAACGAGCTTCTGCTCATAAAAGACATGGAAAAGAGATAAGAGAACTAAATCATATCTTAGATACAAGAGAGATTGAGATTGAGACAGTTTCTGCAAAACATGGACAACTAAAACAACATATGGCAGTACAGGCAAATGAGTTAAAAACACTGAACCAACAGGTAGTTAACCTACAAGAAAACATGAGTACAATAGATGGTAAATCACAGCTATTGCACGATGAAAATCATGAGCTTTCAACACTGGTTCAAGAAAAAACTGTACATTTGCAAGAGTCAAAAAAAGACTTAGACAAACTCCATCAAGAGATAGGATTTACTAAAAGTGAACTAAGTGAGTCTCAAAACCTCCTTCATGAATATAAAACTATAAACAACACGCAAAATGAAAAACTTTTAGCCGTACAAGCTGAGGTAGAGCAAAAAGAGGCTTTAACTCATGAGATAGATATGCTTAAAAAAACACTTCATGAGAAAGAACATGCTATCGGTGAGCTTAAAAGTAAAACTGTAAAACTAGACCAGCTACAACAAGAGAACCAAAAACTTAAAGTAACAGTTGATGATGCAACAAAAGCTTTAGAACAAAGTAAACAAAAATCAACACAAAACTTGACAACTAACACCAACTTAGATGCTCTTAACCAAAAGTATACGCTTATGCAAAAAGAGCTTGAAGATACGAGAAAAGAGTTAAAGCTAAAAGATACAAGTATCATAAATCTTGAAAAAAAGAGAGAAGATTTACAAGAGCAAGTCAAATCTGTTAAAAACAATGTTGTTGATAGTAGTGCTGTAGAAAAAGAGTTACAGATGCTTAAAGTTGAACTATCAGACAGAGATAAAATGCTAAGCAACAAAGACAAAATATTAAAAGCAACACAAGATAAACTAGTTGAGTCTGAGATAAAGAACAAAGAGTATCAAAGCAAACCACAAGTTAATGTCTCAAACAAACAAAACGCCTCTTACTTATCAGAAAAAGATGAGAAAAAAGGGTGGAGTTCTAAGATAACAAGCCTTTTTGGTAAGCGTGAAAATAACAACAAAAAATAATATAGATAAGGAGTCAAAATACTTGTGACTCCTTTAAGGGTATCTCTAAAAACTCTAGACACTCATAATGGGCTTTACAAATGTAAGGTTTTGCAAGAGATTTGTGAAAACCTAGCCGTAGCTAAGTTGAGCAAATATCTTGTGAAAGATTGCTTTTGTAAAGCCCACCCTGTGGGCATCACTAGCTGTACCTTATGCTTCGTTAAAAACTTTTGAATTAGCTAAGGCTAGTCCTGCAAGTTTTTGCCTCGCCTAAGAAAAAGCTAGTGATGTTATGAGTATCTAGAGTTTTTAGAGGTACCCTTAATATATATTTTGGTAAAATAAACTTAACTAAAAAATGGCTTAGGCTCTTGTAGGAAATTTACATATTGTTAAAAAATATACTTCTTTCAGATATCGATATAGATGCAAGTTCTGAACAATATAGAAAACTTGTCATGATAAACATAGGCTATATCATAGCTATCGCTGTTTTTATCCTTTTTGCAGTCAGTAATCTTTTTGTCCAAAAAAACTTTTTAGCGGCTGTGTTAGAGTTTATTTTTGCCCTCTTTATGCTGTATGGCTTTGTAAAACTCCGTAGAGAAAAAGATATAGAGAAAAATGCCCTACAAGCCAACTATGTTCTTTTCTTTTTAATTCTTATCATCCTTTTTATATTTAAGTTTGCTGATGGTGTTGTCTTTTGGGCACTACTGTTTCCTTTTAGTGCTACAAACCTAAGTGGTGCAAAGATAGGTCTTAGGTTTATCATAGTATTTAACTTGATTGCCTATGTAGGAGCTTATTATTATTGGCACAATAGTGGTGTAAGCTTGATTGAATATATAAGATTTATCGCTGTATCTTCTATCATATCTATGTTGGTATACTTTTATGAAAAAAGCATATCAAGCTCTTTTCAAATACAAACACAACTCAACAAATCACTAACCCACAGCATAAAAGAGACAAGAATGCTTGCTATCACTGACTCTTTAACAAGACTTTTTAACAAACGACACTTTGATACAGTTTTAAATGAAGAGTTTAACCGTGCAAAAAGATCAAAAGAGCCTTTTATCTTAGCTGTTATAGATGTGGACAACTTTAAACTTTATAACGACCACTATGGACACGATGCAGGAAACGATGTATTAACGCAGATGGGAAAAACCTTAAAAATGCAAACACTTCGTTCGGGAGATTTTGCTTTTCGTATAGGTGGAGAAGAGTTTGCTATCATCTTACAATCAAACTCTAAAGAAGATATACTCGCACACTTTGAAAACCTAAGAAAAAAAATCATAGAAGATAAGATTATACATGTTTCAAATAAACCATTTGGTGTTATCACTGTTTCTATAGGTATCGTTAGTGTTTCCAACTATGAGACAGCTACTATCATGGAGAGTTATAGGGTGGCAGATAAAAATCTATATTATGTTAAAAACCATGGGAGAAATGGTGTAAAACTATCTACTCTTTGAGTTATATCAGCAAAGATACTGATATAACTCTTTAAGGGTATCTATTTTCGATGTTTCTCTAGTTCATCATACCTTGGGTAAACAAAGGTAGTTTTTCTCTCTACAACGATTTTCTCTTTAGCATCAGTAGCATAAGCTTTTATCGTGATAGCTATAGGTGTATCTTTTTGACTATCTTTAGCTAACTCTTTAGTTGTACTCAAAACTACAACTTTTTTAGACTTTGTTCCAGAACGAAGTTTGAACTCTTTTTTGGGTCGCTCTATCTTGATGTCATCGTGTCCTACTATCTCAAAGTAGTATTTATGGTCATCATTTTCAGTGTTTTGAAACAAAAATGTATAAGCATTTGTAACTCTTTTTCCTTCATCTTTTATCTTGTAAAGCTGTGTAGTACGGTTTATGTTAAGAAGCATAAACTCTTTTGTTGAACCTATCCAGAAAAGCCCTATCAGTGATGCAACAAGAGCAAATCCATAAGCTATGGTTCTAAACCTTACAAACTTAGGTTTTCTCTCTTCTTCAACAGCACTATAACTAGTCCAAGTGATAAGAGAAGGTTTACCCAATGCTCCCATGACCTCTGTACATGCATCGGCACACTCAAGACAGTTGATACACTCTAGTTGTGTCCCAGCTTTGATGTCTATGTGTGTTGGACAAACCCTAACACATGCATCACAATAAGTACACTCACTAGTCTCATCAACAGCTAACAAATCTTTTTGCGTATCTACAAGTTTAGTATGTTGATCATCTGCATAGATATGACCTCCACGGTGTGTGTTATAGATAGTTTGTATAGTCTCTTCATCGTACATAACAGATTGTACCCTTGCATAAGGACAAACATAGATACAAAAATCTTCTTTTAGCTTTACTACATCATAAATCAAAAATAGCGCTAAGATGATGATAGTTCCCATCATAACACCATGTTCACTAGGGTTTTGTATATATTGGAAAAAATCCTCAGGAGGTACAAAATACCAAACAAAGTTAGCCGCAGCGATAAAGGCTAAAACAGACCATATAAGAAAAGCGATGGTTTTTTTACCCATCTGACCTTTGGGATCTTTTTGTTTGTTTTGGATACTTCTTCTGATACCAAGAAGTTTAGTCTCAAGCAAATCTCTATAGATAACACGAAAGATAGTCTGAGGACAAAGCCAACCACACCAGATACGACCAGCTAAGGTTGTTAAAAAGAAAACACCCAAAAAGCCAAATATCAGTAAAAATGGCATCATATAAAGCTCTTGCATATCAAACTTTGTAAAAAACATATGTATCTGCTTGTGATCAAAGTTTAGTAGAAAAAAGTGTGCTCCGTTTATCTTTATCCAAGGTAAGATTAATCCAAGTAAAGTAATAGCTATAAAAGTATAATACCTCTTATATCTATACGGACTCCAACCTTTGAGGTACTCTTTCATCCTCTCTTTTTTACTCATTTTAGCAACTTCTGCTTCAGCCATGTTTGTTCCTTTTTTAAATTTTATTATCTGTCAACGGACACTCGTTGGGATTTGGAAGGGTAAAAGGGTTAGTTTTGATAACTTCTTTTTCTTCCCTATCTTGTGAAAGTGCTATCTCTTTTAAAGATCTAGAATTGATATAATCTTTTAAAGAACTTCTACTCTCACCTAGTTTTTTTGCAATCTCACTAACGGAAAACTCTTCTTGTATCATCGCAATAATTTGATTTTTATATTTATCAAACTTTGACTTAGAAAAGCTTCCTTTTGGTCTGCCTATTATACTATTTTTTTGAAGGAGATTTTCCTCTCTTTGGGCTGATAAAAGATTGATCAAAATCCCTGAAGGCGTATCGTTGTTGATAATCAACTCTTTTTTACAAACATGAACAGAAATATCATGCCTTAAAATACAGTCAAACACCTTCGCCAACTCCCCTACCTTTTGGCTAAACACCCACAAGTCATAAACAAGTAAGGTATCTTTGGATTTTAAAGACTCTAAAAGAGATAAAAGTGTTTTTCTACTCTCTAACTCTTTTGAGTTAAGTGTATCATCAATCTCTGTCATCTCTATAGAGATTTTTTGTTGATTTGCATAGTCAATGATAAAGTTTTGTTGAGCTGAGGTTGATAAAACCCTACTCTTTCCCCTCAATAATGCGATAACCATACAACTCCCAAATCAAATAGTTCGAGGAAAGTATAACCAATATGACGAATAAAGTCAATAGTTCTTAGACTAAATTCGTCATATTATGTAATATTTTATATATTAAGAGGTTTACTATATTTTTCTAAGGTTTGCTTTAAGTCAAAATCAAAGTTTTCCTCATCACCTGAACCAACCAGATAACTACTCTCTTTTATAAGTTTTTCAAACGCTTCAGCACTCAACGGCTTTGCAAAGTGATACCCTTGGAGCATATCACACTCCATCTTTTGAAGGTATTGGTTTTGGTAAGCATCTTCAACACCCTCTGCGATGACAGAATACTCCAAACTATGTGCCATAGCGATAATCGTATTTACAATAATTTTATCATTTTTGTCATTTTGGATGTTTCTTATAAACGATTGGTCTATCTTAAGTGTATCTATCGGCAACTGTTTGAGATAGTTCAAAGAAGAGTAACCCGTACCAAAATCATCGATAGAGATTTGTATGCCTTTTCTTTGAAATGCTTTTAAAATCAATGATGCTCTTTCGATATTTTCCATCAAAACACTCTCTGTCAATTCAAGTTCAAGAAACTCTGCTTTAAAACCTGTAGTTGTCAATATCTCATCAATCTGATGAATTAAGCTGCTTTGTAAAAGTTGAATACCAGATATATTGATTGCAATTTTCAACTCATGACCTAAATCATGCCACTTTTTCATCTGCTCAATAGCACTTTTTAAAACGATATGTCCTATCTTTAAAATCAAGCCACTATCTTCAGCAACAGGGATAAAATCAAGTGGTGGAATCCTTTTTAAATCAGGTCCAGTCCATCTTACAAGTGCTTCAGCCCCGATAATCTTTCCAGTTTTAGCATCTACTTGAGGTTGATACTCTACAAAAAATTCTTCATTTTTTAAAGCTCGTCTGAGGTTTGATTCTAACACTGCACGATTTGTAATCTCATCAAACATCTCTGCTCTAAAAAAGTGAAAGTTTCTACTTTTATCTTCTTTGCTTCTAAGCATCGCCATATTTGCCAACTTTAAAAGTGTTTTTGCATCATTGGCATCTGATGGGAAAAATGAAATTCCCATATTTATATGTAAAAAAAGTTCATTTTCTTTAAAGAAAAATGGCTTTTCAAAAAGCTCACCTACTCTTTGTGCAATCACTCCAGCATCAAGTTCATCTTTGACATTTTCAAACAAGATAACAAACTCATCTCCACTAAACCTAGCAACTGTATCACAACCTCTAAGCTCCCCATGAAGCCTCTCAGCTACAGCTTTTAAAAGTTCATCACCAACAGAATACCCCATCGTGTGATTGATAGATTTAAAGTTATCAAGATTGATATACATCGTAATCATCTTCTGCTTGTGTCTAGCCGATTTGTTGATAGCCGCTTCCATTCTATTGTTTAAAAGGTTTCTATTTGGCAGGTCTGTTAACTCATCGTAGTTTGCAAGATACTCTAACCTATCTTGGGCATTGTCAATGAGACTATTGTCGCCTACAAGTAGTATAGAGCTTGTTTTTGTCTCATAATCATATACAAAAGTTTGGTTCCAATGTATAATCTTTTTAGAACCATCTTTACAAAGTATAGGCAAATCACTTTTTACCTTCATACTTTTTGATTTAAAAGACTCTTGTATCTGTTTTAGAGTTTTTTCTTTATAGCTAGTTGGCACAAACAGTTCTATAAAGTTTCTCTGAAGCACTTCATCTTTTTTGTAGCCTAAAAGCTCCTCTGCATAAGGGTTAAAGTCATTGATATATCCATTTTTATTAAAAGATATGATGACAAGTTTTGCATTTTTATCAAGATTGATACTGTTTCTTCCTACAAGATATTTTAAACTATCCATCTGTTTTATCTGGGAAGGGTTGATACTTATATGATGATATTGTACTTTTGCATCTTCTTGGTTGATAAAAAGAGAGTTCACATAAGCTCTCAAAGTAGTCCCATCAGCCTTTTGATACTCTAACTCTTCACCAAATACAGAGTCTCTTTGGACAAACTCTTGGACAAACATCTCTCTTTGGTATTCAGGAACTATCAAACTCTCTATCTTTTTACCGATAGCTTCCTCTTTTTTATAACCAAAAAAAGTTTCACAAGTTTGGTTCCACTCTGTTACAACTCTATCGATATCGGTGCTAAAATAGGCTATATTTGATACATTTTCAAAAAACTGCTCTTTTAACTCTTTATCTTTTAACTGCTTAATCAACTCTTCTTTTGTGATTTTACTAAAATCCATGCTCTTTTCCTATGTATTTACTAAAAGTATACATCGTCAAGTATCGTAAAAACTTTAGGAAAAATTAGATTATTTTAACTTTTGTTTGAGATGAAGTATGCCAACTAACTCATGAAGTGCATGGTAACTCATGAGTAGTCCCATCATGCTTGGAAAATAGTTATATATGCCTTGAAGATTATCTTCCGTCATAAAATCCGTACCAACAGGAACAACCTCAAATCCAAAGTATTTATAAAGTATAACCGACCTCTTAAGATGAAAAGCTGAAGTTACAAGATATATGGTTGGCTTGTCTATACCATTGTTTTCAAACATCTCTTTGGTAAACTTTGCATTTTCATAAGTGTTATAGCTTTTATCTTCATACAAAATGGAAAAGTTATCTTTTTCAAGGTTTGAAGCTTCTGTAAGATTTATATCAAAGTAACGATTTAGTGAACTAACAGTATCTTTAGCAGACATAACTTCATCATAAATACCAACACCTTTACCACTATATATAACAGGCAAAGACTCTTTTTTAGCAATCATGAGAGCATAAATAACTCTTTTAAAAGCACTATGCCCAAGGGTTAAGTTTGCACTTTTTCCATAGTTTCCACCAGCTAAAACAACCATCGCATCCACTTTTTGTGCTGTATGCTCATGATTGTAAGGTTTTTCGTAAGGAAGTAGTAAAAGGTTTCCTACTACTTTGGTAGATAAAAGATACAAAAGAATTGCTACAATGAGTAAAAACCCTCTCGCTCTTTTATAGAAAATTGCCCCTAAAACTAATATAGTCACAAATACCCCAGGAGGCAAAAAGAAAAATGTAAAAGCTTGTGCAGCGATATAGCTTAGACTAATGCTACCCCTCCGCTACCTTTTCGCATCTCTCCGATGACATATCCATCGCTATTTTTAAGCACTTCATCTAAGTTTTCAGGACTAACGGCTAGAACCATGCCCACACCCATGTTAAAAGTTCGATACATCTCAGACTCTTCTACATGCTCACTCATGAAAGTAAATATCGGTAAAACTTGAATCTTATCTTTATAGACAACAGCTTCAAGTGTGCTAGAAAACATACGAGGCAAGTTTTCTACAATACCACCACCTGTGATGTGTGCCAAAGCATTGATATTGTTTTTAAGTTTTTTAAATGTTTTAACATAGATAGTTGTAGGTTTTAAAAGTACATCTATCAGTTTTTGTCCTTCAAAATCACTATCAAAAGGAAATTCTAACTTTTCAAAAAATAGTTTTCTAGCTAGTGAATAACCATTTGAGTGGATACCAGAACTTGGAAGTGCTACGAGGATGTCTCCCTCTTTGACTTTTGAGACTCTATCCATCTCTGATTTTTCAGCCACACCCACGGCAAACCCAGCAAGATCAAAATCTCCCTTTGCATACATTCCAGGCATCTCAGCAGTTTCACCACCTATCAAAGCACACTCAGCTTCTACACAACCCATAGCGATACCTTTGACAACATCACTAGCTTCATCAGTTTTGAGCTCAGCCGTGGCATAGTAGTCTAAGAAAAACGATGGAGTTCCAAAGTTACAGATGAGGTCGTTTACACACATAGCAACCAAGTCGATACCAACCGTGTCAAACTTCTTTGCATCTATGGCAAGTTTTAGCTTTGTCCCAACACCATCAGTAGCAGCTAACATAACTGGCTCTTTAAACCCAGTTGGAAGCTCATAAGCACCAGCAAAACTTCCTATGCCTCCGATGACATTTTTATCAAAAGTTGATTTTACATAAGGTTTTATCTTTTCAACAAAAGCATTTCCTGCATCTATATCTACACCTGCGTCTTTATAACTTATCTTACTATCTTTCACTACTTCTCCCAATCACATGGTGGAAATATTTTTTTCATAGCCCAAGTTGATGGACAAAAGTTTGTAACAGCCCAGATAAGCATCATCAAAATCACAAATATCTGTAAAACCACTGCTATTTGAAAGTTTACACTCTCAACCAATCCACCCCTAAAGTCTTGAGCCGCTATGGCAAAAAAGTATAGAATCAGCCCCAACATGATAGCCGTAAGGATTCGTTGCATTCTAGAAGCACACATAAATATTCCTTTTTGTTAAATTTTTTTTCTATTTTAGCGAATATGAGTTTATGGTTGTATAAATTACAATCGTAACCTAGAAGCCAACTGATGAACACTCATAGCATAGTAAGCACTATGGTTATATCTTGTGATAACATAAAAGTTTTTTGCCCCATACCAAAGTTCATCATATTTTGCACGATTTAGTTTTATGAGTCGTACTTTATCTCTATATTTCCAAGGTTTTTTAGGAGATATACCTACAAGTGTAGCACGATTGTATTTTCTATTGTAACCTGTTTTGTACTTTTTAAAACGATTTCCAGCAAATGAGACACGAGTTGAAACTTTTTCACCTCTTCTCCAACCATTTTGTTTAAGATAGTTAGCGATACTAGCTATCGCATCGATAGGGTTTTGAAGGCTAACTTTACCATCATGATTAAAGTCAACTCCATAATAGTCATAATTGCTAGGCATAAACTGCCCCAAACCGATAGCTCCAGTGTAAGAACCCATGACATTTTTGGGATTAAATTTATTGCGAAAAGAGAGAAGTATAAACTTTTCTAACTCACTTTTAAAAAACTTATTTCGTCTGTTTTTTTCAAAAGCCAGTGTTGCTAAAGTATCAAAAACAGGATGTTTTCCTACATTTTTCCCATATACACTCTCGATACCTATGATAGCTGCGATATACTCTTTGGGTACACCATACTTCTTTTCTGCCTTTTTAAAAGTTGTTTTATACTTTTTTAAAAAAGCTTTTCCTTGCTGTATGCGTCTTGATGTTACTTTATGTTTGACATATCTGTCCCATGAACCGTGTACTGGGTATCTTTTTTGTAAAGCTTTACTTGGCTTTTTCACTCTTTTTCTTGTTATGATATTTAGCGAACTGTTTTGTTTAGTTACATCTTTAAAAAGGTTTTCTAGGTAAGATTGTTTAAAGTTATGCTTTTTTACCATCATGGATATAAAGCTTTGTGTATTTTCGTTTAACCTATAATCTTTGGCTTGTAGTGTAAAAACAAAAAGAGATAAAAATATGATGATTTTTTGCAACGAAGAACCTTTGGGTTGAATTTAAAAAGTATACCAAAACTTTTTAAAACACTAGACCAATTCTCAATAAGTCCATATGTACAGCCAAGGGAAAATCTCCCAACATCTCATCTTCTTCATATATCTCATGGTCACCATTTAGATATGGTCCTAAACCTATGCCTATATTCCAATACAGTGTAGGGTAGTTTAGCAAACCAAAAGAGGTATAACCCACTTCTACACCTAGCCCAACTTTTGACTGTTTTTCTATCTTGTGTTCATTTTTTACTTTTCCTTCAAGATAAGTGTACTTAGCAAAACCACCATAGTAAAAACCACCTACTTGTTCTTTGAAAAACTTACGATAGTGTACAGATATATCAAACTCACTTTGGGCTGTGTTTTCGTTATAATCTTTTTCATATACATCATCTGAATAAAACATCAATGAACCAAATATCTCGCTATTTTTAACCTTATCAAAATACGAAAGTCCAAATCCCATGAGACCATAAGAGCCACTAAATCCCTGCTTATCTTTATCTAATTCTCCACTATGAAGTGTGTTTAAAAGAAGTATCAAAAGGATTGTTTTTTTCACTTTATACGACCTAGCTCTACCATCGGAAGTTTAGAATAATCAAACTGCCTTACATCATCGCCGTTACTTACTATCAAGTTTTTGTTGTTTGGTATGAGGTCATAACAGTTTATGTTTGAGAGTGAACTATCTCTATTAAAGTACAAATCAACTGTTGTCTGGTTGGTTTCGTTGTTTTCTGTTTTGTTCACATCAAATACTTTTAGACCACCTTTTCCATCACAAACAAAAAGTGTGTTTCCATCTATGCCTAAACCTTTTGGCTCTATCATGTTTCTAACCGTATCGTTTCCATCACTCATCTTTGCACTGATAGGTTTTAGTGGGTTGCTTACATCTAAAACTTGCAGAGTATTTGCTCCACTTTGAAGCCTACAGCTACTTCCAGAGTTTAAAGTCACATAAGCAAAACCATCTTCTACAACTACAGGGTCACAACTTTTTATATGTGTAAATCTTCCTAACTCACTCATGCCTTTACTTGGTGTTGGTTTACTGTAGATGTATACGCCACCCTCAGCACCGATGTAGAGATACTCTCCGTATGAAAAGAGTGTCTCCACATCCCAAGGCATACTATCTTTAGTATAAGGAAAAGGATTGTCTGGCTCTTTTATATCAAAAACTGTTAACTCTCTTTTGTTTAGAGTATAAAGGTAATCTCCACTTATCGCAAACCTAGCCATAGAGCCACCTTTTCCAGTACCTTTTGCACCACCACCAGCATTTGAATTACTATCAGATGAACCACCAGAACTACTGCCTGAACTTCCACAACCAGTTAAAAGAGCTACAAAAATCGTTGGTATTATATATTTTCTCATCATCATCTCCTACTCATAACCTATGATAACGCCACGCTTTTTATCGTAGCCATAACATCTATCTTTTTCCATATCATCTTTGGATACATGTTGTCTATAATCATAAGGAAAAATATCTTCTTTTCTAGCACTCTTAATTCTTTTTATATTGTTAATATCTCGTATATCAAGCACAACCAAATCTACATAACTATCTACATATAAAAAACCATCTTTGATAGCCATGTCGATGTTTCCTGGAATCTCGATAAACTTTTTTCTCACAGGTGTCTCTTTGACACGGTTGTCAACGATGTGAATACCTTTGTTTTTTTCGTTTATCAAAAGTGTGTCACCATAAACATAAATCTTTCCAGCTTTTTTAATCTCTCGTGGTTTTTTGATAGCAGGGTAGTTGCTTCTTAGTTTCTCATATGAGAGATATATCGGCTCATGACAGTCATCATAATCATACTTATCCACACAGCCACTAAAAAGAGAAGCGGTAGTTATAGAATATATAAATATTTTAATAAATTTCAAAATTACTCCTAAATATTAAGTTATATAGTGGTATCTTATCATAAAAAAGTGTCGAAAAAGTGTAAAGATGAAAAAAATAGAAGAAAAATTAAATTTATCACTTTTATATGTTGAAGATGAACCTTTCATACGACAAAATGCTATTGAGTTTTTATCAGATAAGTTTACTAACATCTATGAAGCAGCTGATGGAAAAGAGGCATTAGAGCTATATCACAAGAAAAAACCAGACATCATCATAACAGATATACAGATGCCAAACATGGATGGTTTAGCTTTATGCAAAGAGATACGAAAAACTGATGAAACAACACCTATCATCATAACTACAGCATTTACAGACCAAACATATCTCTTTCAAGCCATAGAGTTAAATCTTATAAAATACCTCACAAAACCGATAGAAGAAGAGCTTTTAAACGAAGCGTTATATCTCTGTGTGCAAAAGATACAAAATAGAGATAAAAGTGTTGAAAGGCTAGGTGAAGAACACTATTTTGATTGTTTCAATAAAACACTTTTACATAGAGATACTTTTATAAAACTTACAGCAAAAGAAGCGTCTTTTTTAACACTTCTTATAGCACAAAAAGATAGAATTGTCTCCTATCAAGAGATAGAAAACCATATCTATGAGGGCGAATACATGAGCGAAGATGCTCTAAAATCATTGGTTAAAAACCTTAGAAAAAAGATTTCAAAAGAGTGCATACAAAACCACTCAAAACTTGGCTACAAGATAAAGCTCTATCATGGATAAAGCCTTAAAGTATAAACTTGTTGTAGTCGGCATAATATTTTCTATGTTCTTGGTAAACTATGACAAGGTTTTATTTCAAGAACCTCATATATTTTCTTACTATCCACTCTCTTCTATCGTTATCTCTGCTATCTCTCTTGGGATGATATTTTCTGTGATGATTTATAACTTTGCTATCTATTTTTACGCAAAAGATAAACAACATCTTTTTTATGCTCTTGCCCAACTTGCTGTTTTGTTTTTTCTTATCACACTTGAAAGCCTTTATATATCGCCATTTGATATGATTTACAAGATTGATAGTTTAAGACTTCATGCTCTTTCTCATATAGCTTTGTTACTGTTTTCTATACTTTTTATACGAGAGTTTCTAAACACCAAAGAGATACCAAAGCTTGATAGACTTATCACTGTTATCATATACTTTGCACTCTTTGATATTCCCATAACACTACTAACAGAACAAAATATCCTTACAGGACTTATCCCGATATTTGTCCCTATCTGGCTTGTGGTTTCAGAGTCTTACCGTTTAGTAGAAAAAAAGAGAACTCCTTATTATCTTTTCTATGTTGGGTGGAACTTTGTTATCGTGATGGCTGTATTGGTATACTCTTCACTAACTACTTATATAGACAACAATTTTCCATTTTTACATATCGCTTTTTCTGTAGAATCTATACTACTTTCATTGGCACTAACTTACAAGATAAAACTCCTTTACGATGAGAAAGAAGCAGGACAAAGCCTTTTGTTACAACAAGCTCGTCTTGCTAGTATGGGAGAGATGGTAGCTAGTATCGCACACCAATGGAGACAGCCACTAACCCACCTCTCTTATATATTCATGAATATCAAAAAGAACAGTCAACATCCAGAAACAGTAGAGACAAAACTAAAAGAGGCAAATACCCAACTTCATTATATGTCAAAAACTATAGATGATTTTAGAAACTTTTATAACCCCTCCAAAACAAAAGAGGAGTTTTCTCTACAAACAGCTTGTGAAAATGTCTTGAAAATAGCCTATTTGTTAAATATATCTGTTGAGGTTAAAGTAAAAGAAGATGGTACACTTTATGGAAATAAAAATGAATTTGAACAAGTTATCCTAAATATCATCAACAATGCAAGAGATGTGTTTATAGAAAGAGAGATCAAAAACCCAAAGATAATAATCATCATAAACAGAGATATTATCCAGATAAGCGACAACGCAGGAGGCATAGAAAAAAAGTATCTTGATAAAATCTTTGAACCTTACTTTAGCACAAAAAAAGGAAGTGACGGTATAGGACTTTATATCGCTAAAACGATTATAGAAAAAGAGATGAACGGTTTGTTAAAAGTTGAAAATACCAAAGAGGGAACACGATTTATTATAAAAATATAGCTTTTTCAATATCATAAAGTCTATAACGGATAAGTTTAAACTTTTCAGCCTCAACTGCATCTACAAGTTTTAGACTCTCTTCTAGTACCCTTGCACTCTCTTGGGCTCTTTTTATATTTGCTATCTGTAGAGATGGTATATCTTTTCTTGTAGCTTCTGAAGTAGTTGTTTTTTTGAGAACATCGCCTACTATATCTCGTGATTTTAGATAAGTTTCAAAGTTTTTCACACGACATTCATGTCGTAAAGATTTTAGTTTTTCGGAGAGTTTTTTGTTGTCATTTATATATCTCTCAACATCTTCGCAGACACGAATGCCCTCACGAAGACGATTGAGATTTGCATCTATAAGTCGATGCAATTTGTTAATCGTCACTATTCATAAATCCTAAGATGTGAAGTAGTGAAG